>NW_004624875.1:2042163-2154425 GCF_000247695.1 Heterocephalus glaber
AGGGAAAAGAAAAAATATGAGAAAAGGAAAAAAATGGAAACAAAGTCTTTGCAAATAGGGAAGGGTGGAGGAGGTGAAGGGAGGGCAGGGGAAGGGGGAAAAAAATAAGAGCCAAGATACATCATGTAAAGGTACAAGATCCCAATGATGAATGTGACTGTATTTTATACCTTAAAATGTACCAATAAACTTAATGGGAAAAAATAAAAAAAATAAATAAAAATTATTGTTTTCAAAGTCTGAAGAAAAACCACTTCAAGCCCACTTATCAGATACTGTGAAGACACATTTTGGGACCCATGAAATACACAGTTCTAAGTCATGAGAATACAAACATGAGTGAAGACATCATACTTTCAAGGAAGAGAGATAAAAACCCAGTGTGCAAAAATAAGCAATCGTTAATAATGAGATATCATTCACACCTGTTAGAACTGCTATCATCCAAGAGACAAAAGATAGCAAATGTTGGTGAGGATGTATAGAAAAGGGAACCCTTTGCACATTGTTGGTAGGAATGTAAATTAGAACAGAAATTATGAAAAATTGAATGGTGATCCCTCAAGGAATTGAAAATAGAGCTATCATATGATTCTACAATCCCACTACTGGTAATATATCCAAAGGAAGTGAAATCAGTACATAGGAAAGACATCTCCACTCCTATATCCATTGCAGCATTATTCACAATAACCATCAAATTAAGTGTGTATTAACAGAAGAATAGATGAAGAAAATGTGATATATATCAGGCAGCTATAGAAATGTGATATATATATATATATATATATCCATAGAAAAAGCAAGAAATCTTGCCTTTTATGTCAACATTGATGAACTTGTTGGTTCTGTTAAGTGAAATAAGCCAGGTCCAGAAGGACAAATATGATATCAGTTGTATGTCAAATTTTTTTAAAAATAGAGTAAAATAAAACTCAAAGAAACAGAGAATAAAATGATGATCACCAGAGGCAAAGTGTGGGGGTAGGGAGGTTATTTGAAGAATTGGAAAGATGTTGATCATAAGATACAAAATTTCAAAAGAAATAACTTCAGAACATCTATTGTACACCATGGTGATTACAGTTATTAATAGTACTGTGTATTTGAAAATTGCTAAGAGCATATATTTCATGTGTTCTCAGCATACACACATGTATGCACACATACACACATATGAACACACACACACACACATACTAAATATGTATGGCAAGCTTCATTTAGCCATTCTACAACATACATATAGCAAGTAGCATGTTGCCCACAGTCATATATACAATTTTTACTTATGAATTTAATAACAAATTTAAAAATTATCAGTGGTTTAAAAATTCAATAATTAACTAATGATCTCTAAGGTCCATTTTAGCTCAAACACTACATAATTCTCACAGAATGCAAACCATAATGACTGCTCTGACAGAAGAATAAACCAAATGCTGTTTAGCCGACAGACGAGGAAGAGATTAATTTAGCCTGTGGTAATGGAGAGGGGACAGACACTGGTTTCCTGGAGAAAGCTACAGTTGTCTTAGGCAACAGCTATCTTGAAGGATAAGTAGTACTGAAATAAGTAGACATGGAGAGAGAAACAAAAGGCAAAGAGACAAAGTAAGCAAGTTAACTTAACCACGAGTTAAGATCCTGGGTCACTTCAGGGAACAAAAAGTGTTATTTAATCAACAAGCCCTTGCTGTGTATTTGCTGTGGGCAGGCCCTGTACTTGGCCTGATGTACACAGGATCCGTGTTGAATGAGACCAGCCACCACATGGAGGGGAGTGGAGATGGCCGTGACTCTGGGATGGCTTGGATTTAGTCTGTGCAGACCACTGCTGCACAGCAGTACTCTGTTTAATCAGTCAGCAGTGGAAGGGCCATTCACGAGCCAGGATGACTCAGGGTGAGAAAAGCTATATGTGCATGCACAAGTTACCCAACACCTGAATGAAGAGGATACACTTCCTGGAGGTGAGTTTGGTAATGTGAAATACAATGTGGAAGCCAACAAGATGGAGAAGGAGACAATGTTTAGGCAGTAGGATTGGCACAAAGGAAGGCAGTGAGCAAAGGGCAAGCTTAATAAATTAGGAGAACCAAGAATCCCACATGCATACCAGTTGCTGGGGTTCTAAAGCTACTGTTGAAGTCAGAGGAGGGAATAATTGGAAGAGCACTGCACTTGGAGTCAGGAGAGTCAGAATCAAGCTCAGGCTCACTCAGCAGTTCCTGTGTAGTTCCTAAGCAGGGCAAGCCCCCCCAACCAATTCCGAGTCATGGGTATTATTGCTCCTATTTTAGAGAAGGGAAAACCAATCTTAAGAAACTTGCCCAGAACTCCATAGCAAACAGGTGTCAAAGTCGGAATTTCAACTCAGATCTCTCAAAAAATTCCACATTCTTCACACACATCCTATTCCCCATGTAACAAGAAGTAGTAAGGCTCCATTAGCTAAGGACCCATCCAAGCTTGCTCAAGAATCTCAAAGACACGATCTTCCTAAACTTCACCTCCACTATTTGTTTGATGTTATATGACGCAGGTCAATAGGATCCATACAGTACCACCAAGTAAGTCTCAGAGTGTACTTTTCTTTTGGTAAGGAAAGGAAGAAAGATCTTTCCTAAGAAATCTCATATTTAAAGTACAAGCACACACAACTATAAAAATTAGGTTAAAGAGAAAACAGAGGTGTCATTTCCATTCCTGGATTTGGTGACAGTGAACCCCAATGCAATGAGCAAAGAAACCACCTGAAGCAGATGCTGGTCAGTGGGAGGGGGCACCTATCAGTAGCAGTCAGCTACTGTATCCAACTATGACTTCCCACCTAAGAAGGCCCCTTTCATGGAGGCTGGGCTGGATCCCAGTGCTCCAGAGAAAGAAGCAGCCACTTGTCCCTCAATGATTTCATCCTTTTAGCATTATTCATCAAGTCTGGCTCCTGCAAACAGGGCAGGTAGGCAGGACAAGAACCTCCTGCTAATACTGGTAATAACCACCTTGCATCTGCATAGCTGGAGATATGTGCAAAGGGGCTTTCACATATTCTACCTAACATTTTATCCTCCCAATAACCCTGTGAATTACAAAGTCACATATCACTATCACATGTTAGATGAGCAAGCAGGGACCTAGAGAGGATGCAAGATAAAACCTATGGAATAATGGAAAAAGAATGGAGTTGATGGAACTAAACTTCAAACCTGTGTCTTCCTACTCTTAGTCTTGAACTCAGATCATACGATATCATCACCAGAGTCACAATCCCCATCCAAATTTCCACCCCTTCCTTCCACTCCAGCTCATGGGCCATCTCCTCCAGGAAAACATCCTGGAATCAAAGTCTCCTGTTATTTTCCCAGGAAAGAAAGCCACATGCCTATTTGAAGTCAAATTGTCCCAGGTGAGAGCTAAGCATGTACCTGCATGTGCACGGAGCACACCTGTTTGCATGGCAGTCAGAATTTCACACCTGGCTTCCCAGGATCTTTTAGTCTCTGCAAAGAGACTGTCTTGCTCTGCTAGAATCATGGCTCATTCCCTAATTAAAGCGTATTACACACTTCATTGCACACCAGATAAAAACTTGTAATAAGGAAGCTTAGGTTAAATCATTAGCCCTGGAGATGCCACTAGGTATGCTTTACTGTATAGAAAAAGAAATACAAAAAAGCCAGCCACCCGTGACACCCCCTCCCCCACTCGTAACTTCTCTAGTAAGGCAGCCAAAGACAGCACTTAGAGAAAGAAGGCAGCATAGTATAGTACACCCCAGGCAGAGCTTGTAAATTAGAGCATGTCAGGAGGTACATGGAGGAGACAGAATGCATGGGAGAACACCAGAGAGCTGGCTTCTCTAACAACTGCCAAAGTTCCCAGCTGTCTTCTGGCATAGGAGCCCAAGAATGAGCATGCTTCCGCCCAGGGCCAACAGGAGACCAAGGGTGAGCCAGGAGAATCATTCCTCACCACAAGGTCTTAAACAAGCATAGCATGATGCTGTCATGTAGAGGCTCAGCATGGCTACCCACTGCAAAGCAGGCTCCGCAGTCTTCTCTAGCTTTCCTGGAGTGTGTGCCTTGTCTGCCATCCCTGAGCATATGGAAGAGCATCACTGGGGGCCACCCATTTTTTAGTGCTTGGGAAGGTCATACATAAAGGGTAGTCCAAAGACAGGCACACAAACAGATCAGTCTTGATCTTGGTGAGAATGGCAGATAAGGACACACCACTAACCAAGTAATAAATCTTATCCACAGGCAACTTCCTTATTTGGGAGGCATCCTGGGGAGGTCAAAAGCTCAGGTAAAGCTATAAGTCTGAATCTTTGGCCTCTTGGGACCCTGGCAAATCAAATGACAGGCCAAGTGCAAAAGAGAAGCCTGTGATCAAAAAATTCTCACTTTTAAACAGAACCTGGACATGAATACTGAGGAAGTCACAAGTTAGATGTGCAGTCATGACGATGCCTAAGGGTTCAGTGCAGCATTGCAGAATCTCAGGACAATATTCTCTGAAATCTGTGTGTCCCATGTGTGCACAGGCAGACAGGGGAACAGCTGAGTGCATTTCTGAGATGCATGGTACTGTGGTGAAGCTAAGCGTTGCCAGGCACTAGGAAGCATGGAGTGGAAAACAGTGAGGGTTTCAGCCTCAAAGAATGAGGCATTTTCTCTATCACTCCCCAGGACAGCTAAGACATCATTTGTGCATGACATGTTTTAGGATCCTTTTTGCTGCATTTAGAGGAGCTGGTCCCTTCTTCCAGCTCAGGCTGGCTTCCTCTTCAGCAGATGCTACTGCTGGTTTTGCTGTGTTCTTGCTCAGAATACTTAAAAGGGATAATACAAAAGGGCTCCCCCAGGAAACAGAGCTCCAGCTCATGGGCTGCGAGAAGTAATGCCCCTAGCACTCTGGGCTTTTCCAGAATCAGAGCCAGCTCACAGCAAGTGCAGAGGCTGCAAGCAGACACTAGTTGTGGCATTAAAGGAACCCCAGAGCAAGAGGCAGGTAAACCAGAGAGGGGTTGGAAAAAGGTGCCCAACATGGAAGGTAAAGGATGTCTGAACGAGTGAGGATCACAGGTAAATGCTGATGACACAGCCCAGTCACTGCTGCACCTGCCACCCTGAACCTGTAACTGCATTTCAGTTCAACGCTCTGGGACTCAAACACTCCCATTCCTCCCCAAACCACCTCTAAGGAAAGCAGTTACACTGGATTTCAGGAAGGTACCACAGCCCGTAACGCCCCAGACTTGACTGGCAGTATGGAGAAGTCCGCAGCTGCCATCTGACCTATCATGCCAAGTTATGCCTAGCAGTCCACTAATTGGACTGAGAACACTGGCAACAACAGCTGGCCTCCCGGCCTGCTCTCTCAGCCCCCTCCAGCAAGCCCATTCTCACTGTAAGCCACATCCCCTTCTGTGTTTCCTCTTTTACTCAGCTCCTCATTTCCCCTCCAGGCTTTCCAATCACACAGCTGCTTGCCCCCTTCCCGACCCCTCCCTCCACACTCACATTGTAAAACAGTTGTACACAGAGAAAATGAGCCTTTGAGTTTCAAGCTACGGCTCCTAGACAAGCCAGCCAGGATCCCCCTCACCCTCACAGGCATCTCGCTGCCCATCTGCACGTGTGCCTCCACCCAGGCCCTGCTCTCTGCGCAACCACTCTGGACAGCTCCTTGCTTCAACCTTCCACCAGACCAGGTGGAGCCCTGGGGATCCCAGCCTCTCCTTATCCCCACAAAGAACTCAGAATCCACACCAGAAAAGGCAGCAAAGAGCCTTCAACACCTTTGCAGCTTCAGCTGCTCCAGCAAGCTCCCCAAGCCACAGGAGCCATCCAGGCTGGGGGGAGGGGGCTCACTCCCCCTTCTCTGGCAGCTTTAGCTCCAGCCCAGCCCACAGGATGCAGTGTCTGATGCCACTTCCTAGCAGAGAGGGGGAGGGAGAGAGAGAGAGAGAAGGAGAGAGAGGATGCCACCTCGTCAATGACAAGCTGTTCCAATCACACAGCTCGGACACCAATGCTCTGGACAACGGACAACACAGGCCTCCTCCCTCTGGCTGGAAGGAAGCCAACTCAGCACATCTGGCAAAGTGACCCCACCCACCGCAAGCCCCCATCACCCTCCATATCCGAACAGACCACAGTGCTCCATCCTGGTAGGTAATCTTTGCTACATCTCTCACCAACTACCCTCGGCCTTCAGCTTCTCTGCTCTCTCCTGCTTCAAAACACAAGGAGATCCCCAAACAAGAAGACCTCCTCCGGCGCACCACTTCGGCAGGGGACCAAGTGCAAGAGTGATCCGTAAACAAAGTACTCACTGTGGTGAAGTCTTGGTGACCACACTCCTGCCCCTTGAACTTACAGTACAGCATCATATCCTTCAGATCGTGGCCCACGCGATGCAGGAACTCCAGCATGCTGAACTGCTTGGGTTTGTAGTGTTTGAAGTTGGCCTTCTGCCGAAGGGCCTCCAGCACTGTAGGGTCAGCCAGATGAGGGTCCGGGATCTGCAGGTTGACGTCCAGCAGGGCCAGCAGCTCCCCAGCGTGGTACAGGTCGTTGGTGGTGAGCCTGGAGAACCGGAAGCCGTTGAGGTTGCAAAGGGTCACAGCTGGGAAGACCAGACTCTGGGCCACCACCTCATCCACCTTGGTAACGTGCTGATAGGAAAAGTAGTAGGACACTCTCTCGGAGCTCTCCACCAGCAGCAGGCCCAGAGAGCCCACGAAGGCCACAGCCCAGAGCACGCGCCGGATGGTCAGCGGCCCGTACACGAAGATGTGGCGGATGCCATGGAGAGTGGAGGAGTTGGCGAAGATCTGAATGCTAGATGGTTGTAGGCTGCCCTCGCTGGGACTCTCCTTGAGGTCCATCGGGACCCTGTGCAGTTCCGCAACTGGCTTCAGGTTGATCAAATTTCAGGGAAGAGTTCCCAGTCCCGGGGCTCAGCTTATACCTCGCTGTTCAAGGCAGAGAACGCCAGGGAAGCATCAGGCCAGACGAGTTTATCCTGAGAGCCCCGCCGCGCACTGACAGGGGTGAGTGTTTATATAAAACCCATTCAAACTCTAGCTCCTGATTTTTTCCAGGCGATAAGGAGGGCTGGTTTTATTTAGGGAGACACCAAGGTGATGTGGAAGGGATGTGGGTGGGAAGGGAGCGCTTAGCCAATGGAAATAAAGTCCTCCCCCCTACACACGCCACTAGAGACAAGATTAAAAGCGAGAGCGAGGGAGAAAATGCTTAAAACAAGTCGCTGAGCAGCTCAGAGCCTGTTAACCAGCGCATAAGCCCGGTGTTAACCATCCCGGGGATGTCAGGGCAGCCGCGCCGAGGCACTGCGGTCGGCGCCCAGCACAGCCTCCCCCGCCGCCGCCGAGCTCGCTCCTCTCCGCGCTGCCGGCGCCCCCGGTGCCGCGTCTCGCCGCCGGCCGCCGTCCCGCCTCTCTCCTCCTCCTCCTCCAGGCCCCCTTTTTGGGCAGAATTCCAAATGCTGCCGGCCGCGGCTAGCGCCAGGGAGAGGAGGCAGCGTGCTGCCCGCCACCGAGAGGCGGGGACCCGAGAGGCTGGGGACTGATGGATGCGGGGGACTCGGACCCGAGCTCCAGCCTCCCCACCTCCCTGGAGAAGGAGACCCTGGCGGCGCAGAGCGAGGCGCCCGGCTCAGGCCGCCTGGCCTCCCGCTGGCTGAGACCAGGAAAGGGGCTGGACACAGCCCGGCGCGGGAGATAGCCCTGGTGGGGGCTGGGGACCTGGAGAAAGTTTCTTTTTAGCCTTTTCCAGAGGGAGCTACAGGGGGCGGAGGGGCTTTTCCAGAAGGTGGGCAACCAGCCTGAGGACTTGACATCCTACTCGGTGGATAGCAGGAAGGCAGGTGCTAAAGGACCCTGAGCCAGGTATGGGGGTGGGAGCAGTGTTCCTTTGCACCAATGTGAGCGCCCGGTCAGACCCAACCTGGGGGCTCCAGGAGAGAGATGCTGAAAATAAGGACAGAAGACAGCCATCTAAAACCGCAGAGCCTCTGCTGCCTGCAGGAAGGGGGACATTCCAGGGACATAGTGAGAAGCTCTGTTGAGACAGCAAAGCCAAAGTGGCCCTGGGAATCCCAGAGAAAGAGCAACAAGTAGCCCCCACCCCTACATGGCTGTCAGGAGAGTCTGTGTTTGACAAAGAAAGACAGCTGGGGCTCCAGGTAGAGCTGGTTGTATTCCTGCATCCTGTTTTATGAAAAGGGGTTCGTGTGTGTGTGTGTGTGTGTGTGTGTGTGTGTGCGTTTGTGTGTGTGTGCGCGCCCGAGAGAGAGAGAGAGAGAGAGAGAGAGAGAGAGAGAGAGAGCGCATGCTTGTGTGTTTCTGTCCCAGGATCTGCCAGATGGAAGCCCAACTGAAGCTATAGGTGGGAGCAAAGAATGGTCTTTCAGCCACCTACCTCCTTTTTCCTGAAAATCTCCTGGAAGTCAGTTCCTGGTATCAGGTGGGTGTGGCCTGCAGGCTTGCCCCATGTCAGGGATCAAGTGGCTGGAACCTACTGAGTCAATGATGCTGAATCCCCATCAGGAGGAGAGGAGCAGAAAATGTGAGTGGCCAGCCCAAGCTACACTGCCAAGCTGGGACAAAGCCACATGAAGGCAAGTCCCCTGGTGGGGCAATCAAGGGTCTCCAGAGCATGCCAAGCTTAGGTGACAGAGCTTGGATGGAAGATAGTGGAGACGGCAGTTTAGATCACATCCCTCTAGGTTTATATTCTGAAACATTTTTCTATTCTCCTTGGGCTTCTGCTAAACAAGATGCAATGAGACAGGTATCCAGATGCACTCTAAGGCAACATGTGGCATGACATTGGTGGTTTATTGATCCTGGGAGTATAAATAGGACAAACATCACCAGTGGGCACAAAGGACAATGGCTGATTGACCTCAGGCATCTGCTAACCTAGAGGTACAAGACCCCTGCCTCCAGGGCTGCTTCAAGGAGACACAGGCTTTTAAAGCAGAAACACCAAAATTAAGTAAGACCGTGTCATGTGTCAGGGCTTATGCGAGGGTGTCATAACATCTCATTTTTCCCTGGCAACTATCTTGTTTTACTCCTACTATACTGAAAAGGAAACTGAGACTCAAAAAAGTACTACATCCAGGTTATACAATCAGCAGTGCCAGAATGGAGATTTGAACCCTGGCATGATTGCTTCCAAAAATCAGATTTCGAAAAGAAGATCCAAAATATTCCTTCCCAAATTTAAGAAGAAGCAAATGCTTGTGCTCCCACCACTCACATCACACACATGCACACACAAACACACACACACACACACACGTTTCTCACATGCATGAAGCAGCCCTATGCTTTCTGTCCTTCCAGCCACGTTCTTATTGCCTACTTGTTTTCACAGCTCAAGGCACCCAGGGAAGACTTCCCTGATTAATCTCACCAATCTTTGGCTCATCTGCCTATGTAGTATGTTGACCCTTAACTCTGCACCAGACACTGCATTGAGTTTGTGGAGACAAAGATGAATGAAACACATGTCCTACCTCTGACAACTCAAGGTGCAATGGGGTGGAGACAGATGTAAACACACAAGTCCCTGTGTGGCCACCGTGGACAGTGAGAGAAACAATGTAGCTCACAGGCTCCTGATATTTGCAGGCCCCACCAGGTCCTTCCACCTCCAGCCCTCCTTGCAGCTGCATTCCACTCCCTCCCATCTGCTCAGACCTACCCACACCATGCAATCGTTTCTTAGAACCACATTATTTCTCAGTTCTCACCCCATACATGTTTCTCCTGTGTGTAGAGATGAATCTCAGAATTGTGCTTCTCCCCTGTGTAAGCTCATTTCCTGCTCCTTCACCTCCCTGGTACATGGTTTTGAGGAATACAAACAATATGGCAGCATCATGGGACAGAGTGACCTGCGCCTGAATTTACATATCCAGTCTTCTCCGCCTCTTTTTTCTCTGTGACCTTGGAGAAGTTAGAAACTTCTGTGAACTTCTGTTTTCCCAACCTCCAAAGTGGTGGGGCTTGTAATGCTTCCCTCCTAGAGCTATTGTGCAAAGGAAATGAGAAAAAGATTAATATAAAGTATCTGGTACAATTTAGACACTTAGCAATTAACACTTTCTCTTGATGACTACTCAGAGAATGTTCTTTGTTGATTTTGGTGTTCTTTTCCAGGTGATTCGGGAACCATGTAAAGCTCTGGAAGGTGTTGTTTGCACCAAGAGCACTGCATGCATGAAAGTATCATCATTCCCAAAGACCAGAGAGAAATGCAGTCTTCTGTCTCTGCTTCGTCTTGTCCATGGCAGGAAGGTCTTTCCAAACTTCTGGACTAAAGCTCTCCTAAGTGAGAGAGACTTTTAGGGTGGGTTGAAGTAGAGGAGAACAGTGCCAAGGGTGACTTTCCTTAATGGGAACCAGCTCTGTGCTTGATATTTAATTAAATCCATTAAATGTCAAGAGCACTGCCACAACCCATTTTACAGATGATAAAGCTGAGTGCAGTTAGAGGGCTACCTTGTCTGAGATCCCACAGCAAAAAAAGTGTAGACCTGGTAGTCAATCCCAGCAATGTACGAGTCCCGGAGATACTGTCCAATGCAAACACATCAGCAAGATCTCAATGCTGCTGATCAGTCATGGCTTCAGCTTTGAACATGAAGCATCTGAGTTATAGACTATTCTTCAAGAAGTAATGCAGTCCCCGTTATGCAGCATGCATAGCAATTCAACCTGATGGCTAATAAAATGCTTCTTCACAGCTCTCTGAAGAAAGCTCTTTAATTGATAAGGCTCCTTTGCAGTTAGCGCTATGGTTTACGCACAAACATCAGCTATTCCATGATCCTTAAAAATGCTTTTGTGCTATTCAGATGGTTACACATTCCCGGCCTCAATCAGATTCCCAGGATCTATTTGCTTAGCTGTGTGTGTGTGTCAGGGCCGGCGGGGGGGGGGGGGGGGGGGGGGGTGGTAGAGGCCACAAGGGATTAGGTTTACAGTGGGCCTATTTGGCCCAGATTTTTAGGCACTGCCCTAATTGCTTATAATTATGGTCTTTTCTGTGATGTGTATGACTAAACATTACAGAACTTTCCAGATAAACTAGGCAGTTTAACCCCCTATTAGCCCATGTGCCCAGATTTTGGCTGTGGCAAATTTGTTCACTTATGAATAAATGACCATGTGGATGCATTCGCTCTGTGACACTGAAGCTGCTGCTCAGAGATGTGAAGAGAGGGACCTTCTCCCAACCCTGGGAACCCTGGGCCCTGCCCCGAGCCCAACTACTGGGGAAGGTCAAGTGCAGAGTGCAGTCTTTGTGCAGAGTGGCAGGCAGCAGAGTTAGGAAGCTGAGCACCACAATCAGCTCCAATGCTAATTTGCTACTTAATATGTGCTAGATACTGGCCTTGCCACCAACACTCCCTCATTAGGGGGTGGGGAAGACAAACATTCCTTTCTATCTACAGATGGCGTTATTATTTCAAACTCAGAATGGCCTGAATATACAACTTTTTCTCCTGGTTTGTCATTGCCATGAAGAAGGGTTAGGGATCAACTGTTATAGCACCAAAGTGTTTCCCTGCTGTTGTTTCATTTATAAATAAAACACCCCTTACAATTATTCCTATGTAGTTTCTTCATTGAACACTTGCCAAATGATTTGTCCTGAAGGGCATATGAGGGGGTGAAGCAAAGGCAGACATTGAATGGGTACTTTATTGAGATTTTTATCAACAGTTGTTTTTATTTTTGTTTTTTTGTTCCAGGTGAAAAGTACAGAAGCCAGTCCACACTGAGTGGACACTTGGGTCTTTGCTTCCAATTGACCTGGATCTTAGTGTGGACTTAATTTGCTGTGTGGCCTTCGGGAAACCATGTAACATCTCTGAGCTATTTTTTGGTTTTGTTTTTCATCTGTGCCACATCATTCTTGAGGGCTCCTCCTGCTGCTGCTAGTGGTGCAATTTGACAAAAGCACGGTGCAAATCATAAATGCCCAGTTAATGGGATAAAAATGAGTTCGAATCTGGGAGTCTCGTCATTAACCCCATGTCACCATCTGTTGGAACAGTATGAGGGCAGGGCCAGGTGGACTGAGAATTACCCAGCAGTTGTTAAACATGCAGATTCCTGCTCCAGACCCTCATCACCACCACCCTCCCCAGCTCAGACTCTCTAGGGAGCGGCCTGTCAAAGCTGCCTTCCTAGTGACTTTGCTGGAGAGAGGAGTTGTAGAGCTCACCAGGGCCAGACAGCTCTGCCTGTTCACTGGGCTGCCAAGCTGGCTTGTAGAGTTTTGTGCTACATTTCCCTCTACCTGGACAGAGTCCTCAGCAGCTGGCTTCATCTAGGTAACTTTGCTTTTTCTACCTGCACTTTCACCCCACTCTGTACTCCTTCCATGCCTTCTTTCTTCTCAGTACTAATCATGTGTGGCACACTGTCTCTTTTCCTCCAGAGGTATCTGTCCTAGTGGAATATAAGCCTCTTCCCTGTCCCCGCCCAGGGGACAGAGACCCTGCCTAGCTGGTGAGAAGTAATATTCCCAGCAAGAGCTGATACAAGAATTCATGAATAAATAAGCATGTGAATAAATTTGCTCCTGTCTGATGTTGAGGTTGCTTCTCTGAGAGCCGAGAATGGGACCCCAGGGGCCTGCCCTGAACCCCATTCCTGCAGAAGATGAGGGAGCTCCCTCAGCCTTGTCTGTTGTTCCTCCATTACCTGGGGAAGATCTCCCCAGAGCCAGGGCCAGTTCAGAGATGACAGGGATTCATGTAGCCTGAGACAGTGGGAAAAAAATAAACTTTTGTTTTTGCAGTACTGGGGATTGAATCTTGGGCCTTTGCACTGAGATTATCCCCCAATCTGACCCCCTTTTTAAAATTTTATTTTCACACGGGACCTCAGGAAGTTAACCAGGCTGGGTTTGAACTTGACATCCTCTTGCCTCGGCCTCCCAGAGGGTTGAGATTACAGACATATACCACCAACTTTAAGGGCTGTTGACTAAGTACCCCTTACTTCCTAGTATGCATAAACATGAATGGGGGTGAAAGGTGGGGGTCAATAGGAGCTGACTGCTTGCCTGTCTGCCCTATTTTATCTTCAGCTCACCCTACATTGACTGGACAGCTAACACTTCACTTCAAGCTTCTCTCACTCACCTGAGCTGACAGGATAATGAAGTTACGCAGAACTGAAACAGTAGACGTACAAGAAATTCTTGCTGATAGGAAATGAGGAATTCAGTTCATGACTCCAAACTGTTCCTTACTCTGAATTCAGTTTTAGTAACCAAAAATGAGTTTGTCTTTACCTTTTAGTATGGAATTAGCTTTTAGCTTGTATTTTATTTCGTTTAATGGGACCCACTTACCCATAGGCTCTTAGTCATGTAAAGTTCCACTTTTTGCCTGTTAGACAAAAAGGTGACCTCTGGACAACATCTGACCACAGGCACTTTCATCCTGTCAGTCTTTTAATCTAGTGCATCTATTCAAAGACACAAAAGTCCTCACTTCCATAAACAATGCAGGCCCAGTCAGTTTTCCACATGGGTAAAAGCAAGTCCACATGACAAAGAGACCCTGCCTTCTGATTTTATTGCATGTCATTTCCCTTCCTCGGGGGTCTGAGAGCCCCTCCACCCCTTTGCTGTCTACCTTCTCCTGTATGTTTTCTTTCCCTAATTCAACTTCATTTCATATTTTTTGTCTGTATGTTTCCTCCTCTTCTAGTCTGCTTCAGCCTTCCCTCCCCTGGGAAGGGATAGAAGAAAGAAACCACCACTGTTAGTTTTCTCTCTGTCACTCAATCCCTGGAGCCAACTGCTTCACAAATAAGAGAAAATGCACAGAGCAGCCTGAAGTCGACCATCAGTGGCAGCTCTCCACAGAAACTGTTAGCACCACCTTGGCTGTAGGTACGCAGGTACCCCGTAGAACAGGAGAAAAGCAGGGGGAAAGAAGTCTGTCTCTGCTGGGCTCTGAGTGGAGCTTCCTCTCCCTCTTGTGTTCTGCACGTGTGTTGCAACTGCTGCTGAACTTGGGCGTGCAGTCCTCACCTGTGGTGGCATTGCAGCGGATCTTGGTGGCTTGATGTATTACGCAGCCTCTTTTCCTCATCTGCTCTCTCACTCATCCACCCACCTTCTTCCATCAATGCTCTCCCATAACCCCTGTCCTTATTCATCTCTCTGCTCTTTTGAAATTGCTCAAGTGTACACAAGTCAGAGTGCACTGTCTGTATGGATCTATTTGCATTTGATGACTTTCCTAGATCTTCTCTACAAATTGTCTATTTGCTTAAATTCAATGTGTTTATCCCCGAGCTCTTTCATAAAACAGAATGATACAAAAGAAAAGACATAGGGATAAGAAAAAATGAAAATAAGATTGAGGGGAATAAAGGAAAAATGCCTTGATGTTCATTTATTTCTCTTATACAAATGTACCTTCTCTTCCAATTTCCTAACACAGGTTTTGGCATGTACATGGGGGTACAGTATCTATAAACCACCAAATAGCAGTAGGCAATGTATGGGGGGGAGCTACAAAATGCAAGAAGCATGGTTACTACTTCCATGGAACTTTTCATCCCACAGGTGAAATGCTCATCTATGTCTTATACCTGTACTACACTAATGTAAAACTCTTGAGCAGGCATTATCCTGGCTGACTTCCATGCACAGAAGTGGGGCTAGTGTTTCTATGTTATGCAAGAAGAAACTGAGCCTCAGATGGTCTGAGCAGATATGTGGAGTTGGAGCTCAATCCTTGTTTTCTTACCCTGAATTCCTGTTGCTTACACTCTGCCAATATTCTAATGAAGCCTCCCCCATAGGGGAGGAAACCCACAGGGATAAGACACAGGAAGCACTAGGTAAAGCCCTAGTGACTGGTCATGACAAGGAGAACTGGCTCTAGAGAAGGGAAGTCAATGAGGGCTGGAATGAGCAGAAAGAGTATCAGGCAAGGGAAAGGGCAGGAGACAAAGCTACAGCTGCGAAGCTACAGGCAGCCAGAGGTGATATGGGGAGGTCCTTCTGTCTATCATCTAAAGGGTCACAGTACGAGGAACCAGAGACCAGGTTTTTAAGAGCTGTGTTTGAAGGCATGAGGATGAGATGGATTCTTTTCATTCCGTTTCTGTATATACAAATGTATACGCATCATGTGTGTTCTTTTCTTCTGTCTAATTACACATGCAATTTAGGATGCATAGGCTACTGATCTTTGTCTGAGTACTTTGCTGAAGCACTGTTGGAGGACACCAACATGTAAGGACTTCACATCATTGTCGCAAGAGATGACTGGGCAAGGCAGGGTATCTGTTCCCACTGCAAAGATTTGGGCTCTCCAGAGACATGAAATTGAAACATGCTACCCTGTGCAGTTTGTATTTCCATGAATGGAAGGGAATCAACATGTACTGGGGTCCAAATCCATTGAACCTGGTGCAGTCATTCTGTCCATTTTACAAACAAGGCGACTGAAGCATATAGACGTAAATTGTCTGTGTCTGTGGTCCCACTGCTGGTGTGGAGTGAACTTCTGGTGAAAGGCCCGAGTGGTTGATCACACTGCTATCTGAGGGCCTTGTGGGGCTTGTCGTGCTGCAGTTAAGGGTAGAGGGGCTGGTGTCAGGTGAATGAGAGTTCAAATTCTGGAGCCAATACACCCAAGCTCTGTTACTTGAGGCATGCTATTTAATTTGCTTACATCTTGTTTTGCTCATCTATGAGATGGGGATTATCAAAGGACCCACCTCAAAGGGCTGATGGTAGAAAATACATAAGGCACTAATAAGCAATAAAAATTCAGCTGTCTGGGCCAAGGATTTAGCTCAGTGGTTCCACTGCCTACCTTGCAAGCACAAGGACCCGAGTTCGAGTCCCAGTACCAAAAAAAAAAAAAAGGTCAGCTGTCATTATTTGTACCATCACTATAGTTACTACTGTTGTCAAAAGGAGGCCTGGGTGATAAGGAGCTTATGAAATTGTACCTTGATGAACTTCATTCAGTTCTTACCCTATCTGCACAGGAAACTGGGGAGTATATACAGTCATGAATCAGGTGTAAATGTGAGAGCAGACAATGCAGGAAATTAAATCTCACGAGTCATTGTATACCTGGTATATTCAGTCAGTGATTACTAGAGAAACAGATTTAATGCAAGATATACAAATATATAAAGATCTACAAGATAGGCTTACAATGGCCGCCCACAGAGTCAGATGTAGAAAAGTGCAAAAGGTCTGTCTGTGTACTAGAGACCCA
Source organism: Heterocephalus glaber (assembly GCF_000247695.1). Next base: position 2,058,481 of record NW_004624875.1, read on the forward strand.
AAGGATCCGATTGAAGGCCCGGAGCTCGCTGCAGTGTCCCATGTGAGTCCGTATCAGGAGGCCCAAGGGTCTGTGATGGAAGGCTGAAGGTGAAGACTGAAGCTCCTCCAAAGTACAGAAGTGATCCTTCCTTTTTTGTTTCCTTTTTATTCCACTCGGGCAACAAGGCTATTGGCTGGTGTCACTCACATCCAGGGTGGGTCTTCTGTCTTGTAGATCCTTTCAGCCACACTCAGAACTATGCTGATCCAATTTAGTTCATTGTTTCTTACTCAAGTTGACACAATCAGTTAATTGTCACACCTGGTTTCCAGTGGGCAAGGAAAGGAGTCTCAAAATTGGTTCTGAGATGGGTGGGAAAACTTTGTTAAACAGCTCTGGAGTAAGGACACACTCTGCTAGCCTCTGAGGATGCATTGTTCATGAAGACATATTCCCATGGTTCAGCTTCTACCGGTCCTTAGCAGGACCTGATTTCTCCTAGGACAAGCACAGCGATCAGATGCTCCCTGCGGGCCTTCACAGATCTAATCCTCAATGCTTCTGTGCAGTCACTCTTCCACATACTGACCCAAGGACCCAGCCAACTTCTCGAAGTGGGAGATTGGAAACTTCCACTCCTTCTTCATTTTAAATGTGTTCTTCTGTAAAGGTTGGAAGTGTGGGCTGTCTTCAGCTGGGCCAGGTGCTCTTAGAGGATGGACTTCCCCACTCCAGACGTTCATTCCGTGTCTCCTCCTACAGCCCCATCCTCTTCCCTGAGCAATGGACTCCTGCTTCTATATATCTTTCCAACCCTTCTAATCAAACCTCAAAGCAAAATTGCCATTTACCACTAAGGGAGCAATTAATCTGACTGACCATAATAAGTACACCCTTTGTATAGTCATAGAACTAAACATCAAGGGAGATTCCAAGAGGAGTCGGGCTAAGGTCTTTCACCCAAGGAGGTGGCAGGTGAGTAAAACTGATATGTACATGTTCAGCACAGTGGAACAGATCTGTGATGGAGCTGAGTGTGTATGAAAGACTAAAATGTAGATGTGTTGTATCTGTTAAGACATTTTTCACCCTCAGCACTGTTCACATTCTGGGGTGCATAATTCTATGTTGTGGCAGGACATTCTGTGCACTGTAGGATGCTTAACAGCTTGTCTGGGCTTTACTCACTAGATGTCAGTAGTGCCCTCAACCTCTAATGTGCCAACCAAAAATGTCTCCAGACATTGCCAAATATCCCATAGAGGGAAAAGTCACCTTCATTAGGCAATTCTGATAGAGACCAGTGATGTGAGTGCAATTTCATTTCTACTTTGCAGCTGCTCATTCTCTAAATTGAAGTGTAACTAGGTTCCATCAAATGTCTGAGGCCACACTGGTGGGAAGGACTGGGCAGGGCCAATCTGTTTCTAGTGCCCAGAGTTTGTGCTCTTACTGCATCACCTGCCTCTGTGTGCACTTGCTGAGGACAAACTAATTCTCAACAAATCCACTCCAAGAGGGTCCGTTGCTATTAGCAATCATTCCCAATTACGGCTCCCTTCAAGAGCCACGCAGCTATCCTACAGGGTAAGCCCTGCTCCCATTTGGTAAGCAAGCACATTGAGACCTGGATTGACAGGAGGGGGCTGTCCCAAGTCACACAGGAGACAAGCCACCAGAGGCTGGGCTTGGTCCTACATCTTGTTACTCTTCTCTCCCTAAGACTCAGAGAATTGAGTAAACACTGATTAAGCTATGCGAGGCAGGAAGCAACTTAATAAAAAAAATGCAAATCCAGGATGATGGATATATTTAGGGGATGAGTTATTATGTGACGGTGTAAAAATAGATCAAGGGAAAGCACGTGAAATTGCATGCCTAACTGTGTGGGAGACGGGGAGGGTGCATAGAGAGCATGGAGCAACTGTTAATTAACTTTTCTGGGAGAACATGAGGCTACCACCAGAAACCAAAACACACATGGGCTTCACTGAAAGCAAACTATACCTGGAGTCCTATTAGGAGGAATTATAATTCCACTGAGCTCATCTTGAAGTTGTCAATTAAAACAATGCCATTGGTCAAATGCTTTGATGGGCGATTCTGATTCTCAGATAGACATAGAGTGGCCATTCACATATCTGTGGGCTCTGTGGCCTGCATGCCCACTAATATTGAAATGTCCTACTCAGTCCTCTGTGTGTATTTGATTTTTATGCAGGGAAGGGAATCGATAATGTTACATTCAGTCCTATGCAGTTAATCTGACCATTTATAGACAAGGAAAATGAGGCTTACAGAAGTGAGGTTAATTGCCCATAATCCCATTGCTGGTGTGGGGCGAACTTTTGATGAAAATCCGTAATAGGTGATCACAGTGCTCCCCAAGTACCTTGTGGGGCCTGTTGTGCTGCAGTGAAGAGTATAAGGGCTAGTGGCAGATGATTGTGGATAAAATCCTGGGCCCTAACACTCCCCAGCTCTGTTACTTGAATCATGCTATTCAATGTGCCTTTGCCTCAATTTGCTCATCTGTGCAATGGGGACAGGGAGAGAACTCACCTCAGAGGGCTGATGGGAAATGAGAGAAGCTTAAAGGTAGAAAGCACCAAGAGTATCCAATAAACACTGACTAATATAAGATGCCATATTAATACAATTATTATGATTCCTACTATTGTCAAAAGGAGTCCCAGGTGACATTGAACCCTATGGACTTGCTGTGACCTTTATCTTAACTCTGTACCATTCACCCCATTGCCATGGAAGGTAGGAAGAACATGATCACTACTCAGATATAAAAGGGAAAACAGAGGAAGAATGGGCTTTAAATATGCCTGAGTCTCTTAGGCCTCAGGAGACAAAGAGACAGTCACATAACTAGTTTCTGAGGCCTCTTCCTGGAGCTGGGTGAGGAAACTCTCTGGGCATTGACACTTTATTAAGGTCCACCCAATCACAGAAGGGCTGAAATCTCCTGCACCCTCCCTTTAGGGTAACACTACAGTACAAAAATCAGTACATTAAACCTACATCCATTTTCCTTTAAACTTAAGTCTCACTTTGCTTTCAGAAGAAATGGTTGTCCAGTGCACACTGTGCTTTGTTTCCCAGTTATTGGATCATGAAGGACATCACTATAGATCTTGTAATTCTCCTCTGTTGGTGGAATAAGTAACCATTGGTTCATGGTTTTGGTGGAATTTTGAGAATTAGGAACTGGTAAGTGGGGGACTCTGGGTCTCAGAAATTTTCACATGTCACAACTTTTCCTAGGCTGTTATATGTGGTCAGGGAGGTGGAAAGGGTATTGAGAGGCCTATTTGTCTGAATGAGAAATGGGAGAAACATAGAGAAGAATGATTGTCTTCACTGTCGTAGAGCAATATTTACAGTCCTTTCAATATCTCGCACCTGTCCCAGTGCAACTTCTTCATGCCAGTTTCCCACCACTAAAACCAGGACCCACCACATCGGGGAGGCTCAAGCAATAATTTTCGAACTAATGAATGAGCCTGAAAACAAATGATAGTGCATCCTGATTTTCCAAACGCGTTCCCAAGTCTTATGGTCTTCTCTGTACACAAAGATCCAACCAGGAGTAGAAGAATTTCTTTAAAAAGTACCAAAGTCAAGCCAAGCTTATAATGTTTGCATGTCTTCTTGTCATATTTTTTCTCTTTCTATAAACACAGGAGAATGGCCCACTAATGGTAAGCTCTCTGAGCATAGGAAACATGTCTTATTGAGTCTTACATCCTTAAATATTAGCAGATAGTTGATATATCAAACAGGTTAAAACCAAGGAAAGGAAAAAAATGGCCTTTTTCCTTTTATTTAAATATGCACTGGTTTACTTCCAGGTGCCAGGCCTTGTATTCAATGTGGCACATGGACCTCATCCTCCTGGGGCCCAGTGTAGCCAGTGTCTTTGCACAAATAAGAATTCAACACTTGTGTATTTTTTGATATTCCAAGATGAACCACAGGTCCTTTCAAAGAAAAACTTAACAGTTGCATTCTTTGTGTCTCTTGCCAACCAGAAACTGCTAGCAATTATGTTGGAACCATTACAGCGAAGCCAATTTGCTTCTGGAGTTACGAGTTACAGTTGTACACCAGAAATTTGAGTTATGCTCCAGAGAGATCATTAGTTGCTGCAGACATATTATGGAGGGCAGCAGTGTCATTGCCAGTCTAGAATGCCCTCGGTCAACTGTGATAGCAGGAAATAGGGGTCCAAATAATTAACCTCATGTGATTTAGGCAGGACCCCTTGCAAAATTACCCACATGCACTTTATGTTTCTTTCAGTTGAATACTCTTGATGCATTCAATTTATCAAAATGTTTCTCTTTCCCCCTGTTCTTTTATCACCTTGCTATTTTTTTTCAAGCGCTTGAGTCCATATCTTTGGCTTACTCTCCCTTACTCTCTTCCCCCTTTCCACCCAAAACAGTGGTTATAGCCCATGACACCTACAGACATTGCTGGTGATGGCTCTGCTAGGACTTCTAGTACCAGCATCCTCAAGAGAAAGACAGAATTTGTGCCTTTGTGAAGACTTTCTTGATTTCTGTTCAATTAAATCACTTTTGATATCTCAGGATTCGATTGACGATGGTCATCACATCCAAATCATCCATTTTACCATTCAGTGCCAGAGGCAGCAGCATCCCATCTGGACAAAATGACAAAGTATGGTCAACATGGGTTTGGGAATCAGCTCTGGCTTACAAATACTATTTCCACCCTTTGTTCCTGTGGATTGGCTCTTGAACAGCTTGTCTATAGAATGAGGATGACAATATTTACCAAGTTGGGAGAAATAACTTGGATCAGTATGTGACATTTCTATCAAAGTGTGAGGTTTGATGGGACTTCATTCAATTCCCTCATCCAACCGCCATCCCCTTCATTCAACGAGCATTTACTGAACTCCAGCTGCATGCACTGTTGAGGATTATATGCAAGTTTTGTAACTCATTGGAGCTATTTCATTAATTGAGTATATAATGATGGCTCCATATGTTTGTTGTTACTAAAAAATAACTTTAAACTTTTCTCCTAATGAGTATGAATTCCAGAATCTTTCCTTTTTCTTTAAAATTTTTTTAATTATTTCATGTTAATTGTACACATTATTACACTGTGCTTGGTTCCAATCCACCCTCCTTAATACTTTTATCTTATCATTTCCTCTCTCCTACTCCCCTTGGTTCCTTCTTCCTTTCCTATTAGTCCCTCTTCTACTTTCAGATCATCAACATCTTTTTTTCTCAGATTATACATGTGAGAGAAAATATTTGATACTTGTCTTTTTGGGTTTGGCTTATTTCATTCAACGTGACGATCTGCAGTTCTATTCATTTTCCTGCAAATGACATGATTTTATTCTTCTTTATAGCTGAATAAAATTCTGCTGTCTATACATACACATTTTCCTTTTTATATCAATTTTGTTTCCCCTGTCCTCATTCTTACTACATATCTAAGATGGCCAGGGCTTCATATTCAAAGCATCTCTCCTTTTGAACAATAGTATCTTCTCCTTAGACTGTGAGTGCAATGCTCCCCCGCCCTCCTCCCGCAGAGGTTGCTGTTGAAGAATGGCCTTATGCAGATGCAGAGGCAGTGGCTGCCATAGCCCAGGACATCCTGACACTGGCCAAGATCATTGCAGGGGCTAAGGTCAGATCCACCTCTTTCACAAGCACACTCTCTCAGAGGTTGTCACTTGGGTCAGTGCAGCATGGCAGGGGAACCAGGCACTGAGACCTTGCAGACTTATTCATAAGCGGGGCTTCAACCAGACCAGTCCACCTGGCTACGCTGTCCCTCCCATGCACCTTGGTGAGTGCCACTCCCCATTCTCTGACTCTTTCATCCCATGTTGGGGCCATACCTGCCATCTTATCTCCTTTCTGCTTTGTGTGTCTACAGGATTCCTTCCCAGATTGTTCCATGCATTTACAGGCTGCTGTATAACAAGGAAAGAGATCAGTTCTGCCAAGTCCCCAAAAGCCCTCCAACATATACCAACAAAGTCCTGTCACCACCTTCTTTCAAGAAAAGGGTACCACACTTGAAAGGAGGTCTGGTCCATGATTGCTGCTAAAATGTCCTTCAGAGAAAGCCTACACATTTTTCCATAAACAATTAGTTATGGTTGACAATATGCTCAATCTTAGTCATAAAAATATAATATAAGTGGAACAAAACACTGCCCTTGGGAAGCTTACAATATGGGGAAGAAGCAAAATAGAAACCCCACTCCCCTCCAGATGTGATAGAATTGGCCTATTCAATTAACCAAATTTCTCTCAGTCAGAAATGCCCAGAGGGAAACACAAAAAACCGTAGGTACTGCAGAACCATAAGAAGATGGCTAAGGTGAAATATGAAAGGCACAGAGACCCTGAGCAGCCAAAGACTATTCTAAGTACATTCACTGTCACGCCAAGCTCATACCCTAGAGTCCTTCCTAGAGTCTTAGGGAGGGACCAGGCTCCGAAATTAGCTGGGCTGCATGTAGGCCACCTTCGAAATCTGTCTCCCCCTTCATCCCTCACACTGATTGTAAGCAAATGCCGAATCTAGGGAGTGTAGGGTCTGTTGCCAAGGTCGAACATCCCCACACTTTCTGGTGAGCTTCCTTTGACAACAAAAAGCCTTAGGCCCTTCAGCCTTAAACTGTGCTCTGTGCTATGGCTGGCTTTCCAAGCAATGCAAGAGAGAGGCAGCCATTATATAATACTCCCCAGGAGGGAAAGGGCCAGGAGGGGCTCGAGGGCTTTGGATAAATAAAGCGGATGCGGTTGAGCAACTGTTGAAATATGAAGAAATTGCTTCCAGCAGTAGAGAGTCCTAGCTTGACTTGTAATTTAACCTTGAATATAGTTTTCAAAAATCATTAAGTCCTCAAAGGCTTCATCTCTAGCAGTGATTAGCCATGATGTAGTAAGCAGGGATTTAATGTATTTATTTATAAGAAGGCATGTAATGCATGAAGAATCTATTCATTCTGCACTCACTTAGCAAGTACTTATTGATGGTTTGCTCAATTACAGGCTCCACACTGAGCACTGGGAGATGCAATAGGGAATACACACAGCCTCTGTCCCCCTTAGGAACTCGACATCTAGTAACAAGGGAGGATGAGGAATCAGCATTTATGAAATATTACTGCATGTCAGGTGTTTTTTGCACATTTTAACTTTTACCCTCAGACATTTTTGGAATGGAAAAAGGGTGCTGTTAACAAGTATGCTGGGAAAATAGGCATAAATGAGGCTACCTTTGTCACATCTAGATATAAGTTCACTCAACTGAGATAGGACTTTCTATATGTCAGGCACTGTCCTAAGGGCAACATATATGTCCACCCATTTAATCTTCAGCACAGCCTTATGAAGTAGGCTCTATTACCATCACTTTAACAGTGAAGAAACTGAAGGTCAAAATCAGAGCCAGCAAGTAGAGATTGATTCTAACTTTTTTTCTTGTTTGTTTTTAACATTGTTCCCATTTCCCAATAAAGGAGGTATGTATTTTTCCTGACTCTGGCACTAAGCCTGTCTCCTACCCTTGCCAGTGGCTTGGGAGAAGTTAAAGGAAGAAAAGGAAGGGCAAGGAGGAAGGGCAGGAGACCTAGCAGAAGACAAAGCTATAACAGGAAGCTGAGATCCAGGATTTTCCTAATGTAGATTGTTAGTCACATCATGCATCTTTGTGACTCAGGATTGGCATCTAGGGCCTTGAGGTCACAAAATGAATAATGATCCTTATATTTCTGTATCTGTTTTTGGGGGTAGCTCTGTCAAAACCCAAAGTAAGGCTAAAACAGGTAGGTTTACACATCTCAGCCTCTGCACTCACCTTCCCCATCCATATCTCCCCAAGCAATAGTTCAATGAAACTCATGAAGCTTCCCAGTTACCATGGTAATGGCAAGGATACATCTAATAGGAATCAAGAATGGAAGAAGCTGATTCTACAGCTTCCCCAGGCAACTCTTGAGCAGGTTCCCCAATTACCCTTTGCATCGCGAGCCAAAGCTTTCTCTGGGTGGGAGGAACAGCCTTAAGGCTTCCAATATCCTCAACCTGGCACACAGCTCAACTCTGCCACAGGCCCACTGTGCAGAGCAAGTTGGTCCCCCTCCCTCAGCTCCATTCTATTTGAGAGAAAGTAATTCTGAAACACCTGGTAAAATTGGAACAAGAGCAAGAAACTGGATTTCTCTACTGGGTACACAAAACGATTTGTTGTCTGCAGCAAATTCACATGGGGCATCAATGGGCATGGCATAGAGAGAGTCTCTCTGTAATCCTAATACTGTGTGGTGTGACCAGCACTCAGGTGAATCACAGTAACCCTCTCCATGGGGGATGTCTTAATTAGTCAGGTACACATCCCCTCTCTACCCAGATGTGCCAACCTCTAAAGACTAGTTTCATAAGGGAGTAAAGGAATGTCTAGAAGGAATATGGAAGCAGCAGAATGGAGAACATGGACCAAGGGAGAGTAGAAACAAGTTTGAAAAGGGAGCTAAGATTGTGTGGGCAGGAGGGAGAAATGGTTGGGGGAAGTTTTGGGACAAGTGAGCAACCCAAGGCCTGCCCAGCCTTGGATTTCCAATTTTTTGGGTCCTTAAGCAACTTATTATTTTTCTCAGACCTCAGGTCTTTTCTCTATAGAGATCTCTTCCATCTTCCATATTTACTGTTCTCAGGGACATAGTAACGAGGCACAGATAGCCAAAGAAGTATCCAGAAGGTGCCCACAAAGGCAGGAACTTGGGCTCTGAAAGACAAGCCATACAGATACTCCTTGCCACAATTCTCTATGCCATTCTATGTGTTAATCCCAAACTCTCTGATCACACACTTAAACTGTTTGCCTAACTGTCCCACTCTTAATTAAATGTGTAATTGGGGAGTGCAAGACAATGTAGAAATGAGCAAATAGTCCCCAAACTTCATTTCTTTTATTGCTTCCAACTTCCCCCCACAAACATTTAGTAGCCAAACTGGACTTTTTTGCTCTACAATTTTTTCCTCTTGCACCTTGTTTCCTTATACAAACATCAGAGCATCAAGCAGTTGAAGCCTTACTTTAGCCACCAAGTGGAAAGCAGCCGTCATTCCGTACTCCTAAGCAAAATATTAGCATAAATTTAAAACAAGAACCCGTGCAGACACCCAAGTAATACCTAGGTGAGGTTCAACTTTGAATTTAATTCACCCATTGAACTTGGAGTACAGCCTTGTTCCTTCAACTGTCTCTCATAATTGCAAGAAGCAGAGGGTTCTGACTTCTCAGTATGATAAGATACACAAGCCCGCCACCCTAAAGGTGATTGGCCACACGTGTTCTTTTTGCTACCACAGAATCTGCCTGAAGTACTTCAAAGCCAAGACCAGGCTCCTGGGCTCCTTCTGTCTCCTCTATAAGGTAATTCTAGGCTCACTGGGAAGTGACACCTGCTCTGGGTAGCTTCTCTCCAAGGCTCACAGCTCACCAGGATAGGCTTCCCTTTTGCTTTCATCTGTTCTCCATGTTGCAGTTATAAAGATTCATTTGCACACATTTTCATTTATTATTTTCCCAAAGCCTTTGATCTGGAGTGTGCCAAGATGGTCATTTTCATTTTAGAAGGGAGGCCAGGGTGGGCTGGGAATTTAGCTCAGTGGCACCACACCTGCCTCACAATTGCAAGGCTGTGAGTTTGAACCCCAGTACCAAAAAAGAAAGAAAGAAGGAAGGAAGGAAGGAAAGAAAGAGGGAAAGAAAGAAAGAAAGAGAGGAGGCCAGGGTAGAGAGAGAGGAGACAGGACTTGTCTAAGACCACACAACTGATATATCATAGCTGTAGGCATTTAAAATGCAAGTTTGATCCTCAAACCTGCACTGCCTCACACTCTACATCCAGGTTTTCAGGTTCTGACTTGTTAAAGGCAGAAAGGGGGCTGGATAGAAAGGGGAGCAAGTAGACTGGACATAAAAAGATATTAAAGAAGGAAATGTTGCTTACTCTATTTTGCAATCTCTCCTTGGGTCTTCTTTTCTTTCTTGGCTGAGATCATGCATTATTTATCCTTCACGGACAGAATTTTTCAGTCATAATAAAGGTCAGAAGGGGAGGAGAAAGTTATCTAAATCTGCAGCTATATCCAGCCCCACTTAGAATGACATATTGAGTCTGGAGGAATCCATTTGGGAACAAAATAAAGACATAAGCTTTGATGTTTCTTCTTTCCCTCTTTCTTTCTTGTTTTTTCCCTTTCTTTTTTCCTGTAAGAATAGAACACATAGGCAAGTCTGTGCCCCTTCTGAGCCTATTTCAGTTGCTCCTGCTCCTGACCATCCCCTGAGACAACCTCAAGTGCTCATTTCATGCATAAATCAGGAAATCTGGAATGAGCTTTGTCACTGTGATGCTTTCTGGCGTAAGCTTGTTCCTCCTTCACTTTGGAACCCCTTTTGATAGCTTCAGTTTCTCTTTTAAAATCCTCAAACCTATTCCCTTTAATTAAAACAATAAATATGTGCCCTGTAGCATTTGGAGGAAGTGACTGGGATTGTTAAGGCAGAAAAGCAAGCAGATGGGATGTTGCAGTCCCGGAAAAGATGGAACCCCCAGGCTGGTGCTGGCCAGCTCTGTGATGTACCACCATGGGCAAACAATGGGGACATTTCCGTTATTGGCTATGGACTTTTCGGTCTTCCCAATGTGACAAACTCTGGCCTGATTTTCATTACGGTTCAGCCATAGTGAGCCATCAAGCTAGACTGACCCACATTGGAGCTGGGAGAGCTCCTGCTTTTACAAACAATCCCTGGATAGACAGCTCTTTTGTTTTTCCCTACTACCTGAAGGAAACAAGCTTGGCTCCATAGAAGAGGCTCAGATATTTTTGTTCTACTCTCATTCTTAGGACCCTCATAAAAAAAGAAAGAAAGAAAGAAAGAAAGAAAGAAAGAAAGAAAGAAAGAAAGAAAGAAAGAAAGAAAGGTTAAAATATAGTTTTAATTGCTGAAGGACAGAAACTGTCAGAAGTCTGCAAATAACAAGTTATTAATTATAGCCACCAAATACCATCTGAATGGTGATGAAGGAACCAGAGACTGACTCAAATCTCTGATATGATGAGGATCTCCCAGAGGCAGCGTGCTTGTCATGAAGTTAATGAACAGTCAGGGATGCTCTGAGCTGGGTGTCGGTATCTGGGGTTATCCAAAAACCACAGGAGAGACAGACCCTGTAGAGAACAAATTGGTGGGAAATTGAGAAGTGGAGCTGCTTCAAGAGCAATAATGACAATACATATTTCAGCTAACAGACAAATGGAAATAAGTATGAAAGAAAAAAATAAGTTTATACAAAATTTAAGGAGAATAAAATTGGAGGACATAATCAAATTTTGAGAAATAAGGAAGCCCAGATTCAGAGACAAAAAGCAAACTTTACCATCGTCTTTGTGCCTAACATTGTGCTAGGTTCTTTAAATATATCTATATAAAATTTTCTTTCATCTTCAAAATATGCAAGATGGAGATTATCATCTCCATTTGCATGTAATTAAATTATCAGTAATAGAGGTTAAAGCATTCTAACAGGGACAAAAATCCAATCATAGACATTTTTACCCGGCCTGTGCTCCTTCCATTACATCATCATCATCATCATCATCATCACCCTCAACAGCATCCTCATCTTCCTCACCTTCACCACTGACATGCGTGGAGCTTTCAGATGGGGCATCGCTGTGAATGTGCAATGTTTCATTTAATGTTCACAGCAACTCTAGTTTGTAGTCAAGTGAACTGGCTGGCGCTCGGAGTAAACTAAATCACATTCTCCATATCATACATCTGGAAAGCAGCAGAGCCCAGACCTGTCTGGTTCCTTACTTTTAATCCTTTTGATGCACAATTCCTCACTATTTCCAGAGAGAACCCATGATTCCACTAACTGGCTAACAAATGATTTTTCCTCTCTCAGACTTGGCCTCCTCATGTACAAAGTGAGCAGTTTGTACTAAATGATTTGAAATTTCTTTCCAATTGAATCTGACAAACTGATCTAATTTCAGAGCAGAAGCTTAGAGGGAATGTTTTTGGTTTGGGTTTGTATTTCTGAAATAACCTGTCTTCTCTCTTCTCAGGAGAGCAGCAGTAAATATACAGATGGATAAGGAACAAAAGAACCTACAAATCCTGTAAAATGAAATCACATGGCAAAAAATGTGTTTATTCTGAGGAAGAAAATAAAGCAGCATTTCGCTGTGCCTTTTCACACAGCTGCCAATCAAAGATAGCTCTGTCATACTTTGCAGAATAGCTGCTCTATTTATCCTAAGGATCACATCATGACATCCCATAACCTATATGCAGGCATCCAGCTGCCCTCTCCTGACCCACACACCCATAGGTAATCACTAAGTTACACTGATTTCACCCCTGGAATAACTTACAATTCACATCCCCATTTCCAATGTTATTGTCCAGGCTTTTATCGTTTCTAACCTATATGTAACTTCCTAACTGCCTCTGCACACTGCATTACTGTCCACCTTCCTCGGTGCTGTTAGAGTACCTCAGTCCATTTCCTGCTATTGTAACTGAATACCACAGACTGAGTAATTTATAAACAAGAGCAGATTTTATGTCCCACAGTTTGAAGGCTAGCAAGTCCAAGAACATAGTGCCAGTGTCTGTCTAGGGCTTCTACCCTGAGTCATGACATGGCAGAAGGGGAAGCAATCATTCATGAGACAGAAAGAACTGGCCTCACGTTTATTGGGAATCCATTCTCTCCATAATCCATTTCTGATGCCAGAGTCCCCCTGACCTAATTATCTCTCAAAGGCCTCATGCATAATGCTGATATGATGACAATTAAATTTCACATTGAGTTTTGGAGAGACATTCAAATCACAGCATAAAGTAATATTTTTAGTTTCTTTTTTATTAGTATATGTTTGTGATGCATAATGACTGCATTCACCTGGGAGGAATTGGTACCTATACATATTGCATTTTAATCACTTTTGCCTCTCCTTCCCCTTGCCCTCTTTGCTCCACCCATCCTTAGGTCCCCTTCCCATCTCACTTTTGTTTTCCAATGTGCCAAAAGTGAGTTATTAATACATCAAGTTATATATGATATTGTTTTCATTTTTTATTAGTACATGTTTGTAGTACATAATATTTACATTTGTGTGGGGTTGGTACATGTGCATAATACATCTTAATTCCCTTTTTCATCCCCTTTCCTTCCTTCCCTCTCCCTCCTTCCATCTCTTCTGAGGAAGATCTACCTCCCTTCTTCCTATTATCTATCTTTTATTTTGCACTTTATATTTTGTGTTTCTCACATAAGACAAAGCATGTGATATTTAAGTTTGTGTGTCTAGTTTATTTCACTTAAATTATGGTCTCAACATGCATCCATTTTCCTGCAAATGACTCAAGTTTAACTTTATGGCAAATTAGTACTTTATGGCATGTAAATACCTCATTTTCTTTATCCATTCATCTGTTGATAGATATATAGGCCACTCCAAGATTTAGCTATTATGAATTGTCCTGCTATAAATACGGTTATGTATTTATTACTTTAATATGATGTCTTCAACTCTTTCGGGAAGACCCTTGAAGGGCAATATCTAGGTCAAACTGAATTTCTAATTTCAGTTTTTTGAGGAACCTCCATACCGATTTCCATAGTGGTTCTACTAGTTTACATTCCCATCAACAGTGTAGAAGGGTTCCTTTTTCCCCACAGCCTCACTAGCATTTATTATTTGATTTCTTAATGATAACTCTTCTTTCTGGAGTAAGATGGAATCTCAGCATTGTATTAATTGGGATTTCTCTAATGCCCAGAGACGAGACGTTGAGCATATGTGCACATATTTATTGGCCATTTGTACCACTTCTTCTGTGAAGTGCCTATTCATTTCACTTGGCCATTTTTTTTCCAGAGATGGAACTTGATCCGGAGATCAAGGAACTTGCTCTTGCAAAACAGGCACAGATCAACTGAGCTAAATCTCCAGCCCACTTGCCCATTTTTTGAATGGATCTTTTATTTTAGGGGTCTACTTTTTCTGGCTTCTTTATATATTCTAGACATTAGTCCTCTGAGAAATAGCTAACAATTTTTCCCCCTTCTGTAGTTTGTCTTTTCACTCTATTGGTTGCTTCTTTTGCTGTGCAGATGTTTATTTTTATTTTTTTGGAGCTTTTAATTTGATATGATCCCATCTCACTTTAAAGCATGAGTGCAATCGCTATATATTCATAGGCTAACCATAAAGAAAAAAAATTTGGCATATACCTAAAAAGCCAACTCATAGTCTTACCCTAACCTATATATCCAGCTTTGCCTTCCTCTCAATGAATCTCTTCATTCTTCAACCTTATTGGACCGACCATTCAGGCCTTTCAGACACTGGTGAACTTTCCTGCTTTCATGTAATTTTTTTCTCTTTTCACACTGAAATTCTACAAATTCCTTGGCTCTGTTGCCTAGAGAACTTCTATTTATGTGTTAAAAACCTAGCTCGGCTGTCTTCTTTGCTAGGATTTATCAACTTCACTGTTGTTTCTCAGCTAGAATTGATAGCTCCTATAGCTCTAAAGCACTAGAACTAAAGAGCCAACATTTTAGATACTTGGTCTTGCATTACTTTCCTTTACTGAAAAGTCTCCAAAGAAAAGGAAGATAAATGCTTAACAGATAAAACAACACATAGTGCTATCAGTATCTGCATAAGACTAGGCAATGCCAGAGGCTTTGGTAGGTGAATTAACAAATGCTTGAAGGAATAAATAAATGAAATCAAAAATCAAGAAGCCCTCACCCCAGGATATTTTAGAAAAATTTGAAAAGATGATATTGCAAGAGTTGGTGAGATATATTCATAAGCATATTTTAAGTAGTAGCTGGCCACTGGTTGTCATAAAATTATGCAGACACAAAAGGATTACATGACAGAGAAATTCTCCAAAAGTTGCTGATGGGCTGGTGGGGAAATCAATATTCACAGCCATGAAATCATTTAAAAAGAATTCAGTATACCACAAACTAAATTATGGGATTAATAAAATCCAAATCAAATCTCCAAGGGGATTTTTTAAAAATCTTGACAGAGTGAAGTTAATGTGGAAGAGCAAAAATAGACTAGAGCAATCTCAATCAAAATCCCTGAAGGGTTTTGTGTGATAATTGACAATCTGAAGCTAAAATTTACATGAAAATGGAAAAGGCCAAGAAAAGCCAAGTCAATCTTGAAGAAGAACAAAGATAGGGACTTGAGTGATCTGTTACTAAGATCCATTTTAAAGTTTCAATAATTGAGACAATGTAGTATTTACATAAGAATAGGTAAACTGATGAACGTGAGAGAATAGAGAAATTACAAGCAGTCTTGTGCATACACATTTGTCTGCTTTGTGGCAGAAAAGAATCATATTGCCTGCCCAGTTTCATTCTGCGTTTTTCCCATTCAACTTTATGTTTGTGAGAAGTATCTATATTTTTTAATTATTCATGTTCCTTGCTATATAGTATTCCTCTCCGTTGTGTATATATCCAATACAGTGTAGAAAATACAGTCATTTCAGTATATGTTCTAGGTAAACTGGGTATCCATATGGAAAAAATGTCTTTCTACTGCACACTATAGAGAAAAATCAGTCACCCATGGATCATATCTAAGTGTGAAGATTGAAACTATTGATCTTATATAAGAAAATGTGTTTGTAACATTGGAGAAGGCAGAGTTCCTAAAAAGTAATTAATTTTAGAAAAAGAGAAAGAAAAGGAGAGGAGAAGAGAGAGGAGGGAAGGGAAGGGAAGGGAAGAGGAGAGGAGAAGAGAAGAGAAACATGACAGGATATAACATATGGACAGTGAATTTTGATGCACACATCCACTCAAAAATGTCTAAAGGTTAATGAGATTGATAAGTAACTTTCAATTTTTTTATTTCTATGGTTTTAGATTGTTTGAATTTTGAAAATGATGTGACCATATTACTTTTTCAAAGTACAAAGCAATAAAGCTATTTTCCTTTTGAAAAGGGATTAAGTAGAAAGAAGAGTTATGTTACAAATCATGGTTTCCTTCTCTGATTTATTTGTTTATTTGGCAATGAAATTCCTTATCAAATGGTCTCTTACACAGGAACTGAAAGCCCCTCTTTTGAGTAACAATGGCTGGCATGACCCCAACTGTTACTCTTCTTTATGCCCTTAGCCCAACCTGCACTTTCTCCTCTCCTCTGTGCCCCAGCATCAGAGGTGCTCCCCAAGAATCCCAAGTCACCATAGTCCTCAACATAAAACTTTTATTGTAGAGGACCATCTGTTAGCAGAGTAAGCTTTCCATGGTATATTCATAAGTGTTAAAAGTAGATTGTGAAAGAATTTGTAGGATACAATCTTGTTTTGGAATCTCCCCCTGTATTATATAATTATAGGTACATCTAAGTAGATCTGTAGGCACTGAAAAGTGGTGGAAAGACATGCACGATGATGTGAAATATTGTTATGTCAGAACCAAGGTGTCTTTTATTTTTACATCTTTGCTCATCTGTATTTTCTAATTTTTCCTACAACAAACATATATTGCTTTTGTAATAAGAAAAAATGAATTTTAAGGGTAAACAGGCTAGAGTGATTTATTTTAGATACTCTCTGGAGTTATTTTTCTGCCAATAAGAGATCCAGGTGACATTCGGAATTATGACTTTAGATCTAATTACTTTTAAAAACATCAAACAGTACTTTCTTCAGGCTTATTTTATGTGCAGTCAAATTCTCCAGTCCTAAGTGGATAGCTAGATGAGTTTTGGCACATATATATTCCTGTGAACATAATTACTTTCTGTTGTTGTTCCTCTCTTCAACTTTTATATCAGATTCTGGATGATGTTTTTGAAAAACAGTTTTATTGTGCATGTGTTGAAATATTGCACTGAATCCCACCACTAAGTACAATTTATACATGTTAATCAAAAATGAAAGTTTTATTAAGCTATAACTGACTTGTAATAAGCTGCATATATTTTAAGCATACACTTTTATCAGTTTGAACCTGGAAACTGGAAAGCAGGGTCAGTTAATCCTGGATTCAACTTTGAAGGTGACCCTTCTTGACGTTAGGCAAATTATTGAATCTCTTTGAACCTCACTTTTCTCATCTATAGCTACCATGCGTACCTTGGGGGATGGTTGAGAGGACTAAAAACGTGTGTAACTATCAGTAGGGCCTCTTCCATGCACCAGGCACCCAGTAAATAATGTCTGCTATGTGATTCTTGCATTTTTTCCAAACGGAGACTCTGAGACTCAAGGAGGTTACAAACCTTGTTTACAGTTTCCAGATGGCCTGAGAAAACATCTAACTGCAGGATAAAACTCTCCATCTTGGAAAGTTTCAAAGGTATCTTAACCTAGACAACCCCCATCCCACTGGAAATGGTGTGAGAACACCTTCTTATAACCACAAAACTGAAAGAACCAGTACCTCCCAGCTCTCTTTCTCCCTGGCCTCTGATTCTGGCTTCTCACTGAGAGATGATACCCACTCTGCCATGTTGCTTCAGGCAAGTTGCCCAATCTAAGTTTCATGTCTGCTAAAGAAATAAATTAGATCAGTGATAGCCTCTCTAGAGGATACTGTGACATCACATGAAATAACACTAAAAGTCGGGTGTTAAAGCCCTGTAAAAGTGACACCATTGTTCAACAATAAGCTTTTTGAGAGAAAAGAGTATTGTAATTTTACAGAAGGAAGGACCTTGAGAGTCAAATTGTACTGTTGAATTTCTAGTCCTGTTAGTGTTGTAATTGGTAACCATACTAATTAGCAAAACACATTCCAAATACTGAGGGCCCACTAAGTACATTGATAGTTTTTCAGGTATCTCTTTATCAGTTCTTCACCACAACCAGGCTAGAGAGACATTATCAACATCACATTAAAGATAAGAAAACCTGGAGAGTTTAAAATTTTCTTAGTCCAGAGTTTGCCCTTTGTAACAGTTTTTCTCATTTTTTTCCCAGAAAAGAAAGGAAGAGGAAGCATGTCCTAGCTCATTTCATGTGTCTAAGAAGACTGCTATTTTTTATTAAGTTTATTGGTACATTTAAGTTATACAATACAGTTTCATTCATCATTGGTATTAATACCTACCAAGAACACAAATGCAATAAAAAATGTATACCAATGTTATATATGACATAGACACAAAGATTCTCAAAAATGAAAGCAAAGCAAACCTAACAATATATAAAAATTATAATATATCCTAACCAAATAACCTTTATCCTAGAAAAGTGAATAGATGTTTTGGTATTTAAAAGTAAATTAATATAATTTCCCACATGAACAACAAAAAAAAGGAGAATGAGCATGTCAAACCATCTCAAAATATCCAGAATGCAATCATTTGATGAATTTGATGAATTAAATATGAATTCAAGATTGAGAAGCAAATGTATCATAAATTAAGAATAAAAGAAAATGTTCTAAATCTGATAAAAGGCAAAAATTATTTTAAAAACTTAAAAGAAAAAAATACATATTAGGAATATAGTAAATATTTTCCATCAAAGGCTGGTACTGAATATCTTCTCTAACTACTTCTGTACAATATTGCTTCAAATTTCCAAGCCAGCATTATAAAGCAAAATAAGGAAATAAAAGGTATATAGGTTGTAAGGGAAGAAATTTAGTTGTCTTTACTATTAAATGATAATTATCATGTATAAAATCCTAATGAATCTATAAAAAATGCTAGAATTAAAAAGTGAATTTAGCAAAGACTCAAGATATAAAATCTACCTATCTAGATATATTAAAAAATGAATTGTAATTCTATTTCTTAGTGACAAATGGAGATGAAATATAAAGAACACCTTTTACAATAGCATCTAAAGGCATAATACACTTAGGAATAGATTTTTTAAAGTATGTTTAAGACATCTTGAGAAACTCAAGAAAAATTAAATAACCTTGAGATAAATGGAGAGCTATACCATGTTCATGGAATAGAAATTTAAACGTTAATTCTATCAAAACTTTTCTACAAGTTAAAAGGAATACAGTAAAAATTCCAGCTGATCTTTTTATAGAAAGTGACAAGGCATATAATTTATTTGAAAATGCAAATGACTATTATGTTAGTCACTTTCCCATACTAGAACAAAATACCTGACACTCACAACTTGAAGAGAGATTTATTCTGCTTCATGATCTCAGAGGGTTCTGTCTATGAAGTCTATGATTGGTTGGCTAGGTAGAAACAGCCTGGTGAAAGGGCCTGGGAGAGGAAAGCATGGCACATCTCATAGTATCCGAGAGAGAGAGAGAGAGAGAGAGAGAGAGAGAGAGAGAGAGAAGCAAGGAGCCAGGGACAAGAATACACTCTTCTAGGTAATTCCCTCAGTGATTGTTCTCCTCCAGCCAGGTCCTACCTTCTGACACATTCTACACATTCAGCTTTTCATTGCTGAGCTCCTAAGATCCATTCACCTTCCTAAAGCCCCATCTCTCAGCACATGGGACTTCTGTGGGATATTCCAGATCTAAACTGTAACAACTATGATCATCAAAATAATTATGAAAAAAGAACAAAATTAGACACTTTGAACCTGATGCAGAATTTACTATAGAACTATAGAAACTGAGTGTGCAGTTTTGACATAGTTAAATATATCAATGAAATAGAACAGAGAGTCTGATGTAGACTCATACATTTTTGTTCAGTTGACTTTGCTAAAGGTAATTCAGTGTCAAAAGGTGGTTTTTTCATGAAACAGTGCTGGATTAATGGATATCTATTTGGAGAATAAAAGCTTCCAATTTCACCTTATACCATAAACAAACGCTAATTTAAGACGGACCATCAAACAAAAATTTGAATCACACTTATATTTTTACTTCTCCCTTTACAATCTGTACACATTTTCCCAAATCTTGCCTTATTATGCTGGTTGTGTGATAGCCAATGCAAACTTTCATTGGAGTAGTTGGAGCAAATATTCTTGCTTTGAATCATTTTTTTTCCAGCACAGAGGCTGGGCTTGAACTTGTGATTCTCCTGCCTCAGCCTTCCAGAGTGCTGGAATTATAGGCATGCACCACCACACCTGGCTTGATACCATTTTTTATGGAAAGAAAACATAGGAAAATGTTTTATGACCTTCATGTAGACAAAGATTGCTGAAAGAAGACACAAAAAGCACTGATAGGAAGGGACAGAGGAAGACAGAGGGAGGGAAGCAGTAAAAGAGGGAGGAAGGAAGGAAGGAAGGAAAAGAAAGAGGGTTGGAATGAAGGAAAAAGGAAAGAAGGGGGAGAGAGGGAGGGAGGGACACAAGAAAAGGAAATTGCTAATTTGGACTTTGAAAAAATTGAAAACTTCTGTTTTTTAGAAGACACCATTAAGAAAGTGAAATGATTTGCCACATAATGAAAAAAAAATACTTGTACCTGACAAAGGACCTGTATCCAAACTTACAAATTGATACTAAAAATAGCGAAAAGATGTTAATGGTCATTTCTCAAAAACAAAAACACAAACAAAAACAAATGGCCAATAAGCACCTGAAAAAATTCTCAACATTGTTAATCAGCAAAGAATTACAAATTCAAACTACAATGTGATATAACACCATACACATCAGAATGGCTAAAAAGTTTTAAAAGAATATCAGACTTTGGTGAACAAGTGTACTAGGAGTTTAAAGTGTTATAACTACTTTGGGAAAGCAATTATCACCTTCTTATATAGTTAAATAGACATCTACTCTATAGCTCATCATTTTCACTTCTAGAAATCTTCCCCTAGGAAGATAAGGCCCAAAGGGGAAGGGGAAGTGGGAGGGATAGGAGAAGGGAAAGGAATAAATATGAGAAAAGGAAAAAATGGAAACAAAGTCTTTGTAAATAAGGAGGAGTGGAGGGGTTGCAGGGAGAGCAGGGCCATGGGGAAAAAATAAGAACCAAGATATATCATGTAAAGGTAGAAATTCCCAATAATGAATGTCATTGTATTGTATACCTAAAATGTACCAATAAACTTAATGAACTTTTTAAAAAAATGCATGAAGATGTACAAGGTCCTCCCAGATTTCTGCAGTCTTGTGCCATAGTATAAAACTAGAAACAGCTCAAGTGTTTATCAAGAGATTAAAGAACTTGTTATATGTTTATATTTTAGAAAACCACTTAACAATAAAAAAAAGAACTACTGTTATGTCCAAAACCATGGGTGAAACTCAGAACCACTTTGTGGTGCCAAAGAAGCCAGACATAAAATAGTACAAGCGGTACAACTCTAGGTATACACAATTCTTGAAAAGGCAAAACCTAACTGTAGCACCAGGATCATGAGGTGATAAAGGAAATGCTCTGTATTTTGTTTGGGACAGTGGTTATATGTGTATAAACATTTATCAAAACTCATCAAAATGTACACTTTAAATGCACGTATTTTATTGTGTATAAATAAGTCATATGCTAATAAATTTAATTTAAAAAATAATAAAGCCCCACACATTATTTCTTAGGTCCGTTGACAGATGTGCACCTCATCTATGCCAGGCTGCTTCTGTTTCTTATTATTTTGCTTGAGTTTATACCTGACACATGGTCAACGGTCCATGTGAGTTTGAGATAAAGTAGTCTGGGACAGCTACATCCCGGGAGGAAGTTGGGGATGAATAGGGACAGGAGCAGGAAGATCTGCACTTCTCACAATCCTCTCCCACCACAAGGTGGCGTCTCAGAGATCCAAGAGGTGTCATGCCTGATAAATCCAGGAGGTGGCAGCAGACCCACATCAACGTTAACATTAAAACCATTAAATTGAATTTTCTCCTGCGTCTTTCCTCCAATTGCCACTATCTCAGACCCCGGCCCTCTGCCCAAGAGAGGCTTAAATGGAAGATAAAGAGAACACACACATGATCCCCATATATGGCAAGCAGTATCTCATTCCCCACTCAAACTGGTATCATGAGTATGTTTCTGTATTTTAAAGATGAGCCAGCACAGCTCAGAGGGGGAGCATGTGCTTCTAATCACTGTGCTAGTAGTTGGAGAGTTGGGATTTGAGACTAATCTGTCTTTCCACTAACACTGTCTGAACCTGCAGGCCAAATGTCAGTGTAGAGAGTATTTGCTGGTGTGGGCCAAAGCAGCATTCTAACTGCTTCCCATGGGTTAATTCATTTACTCTTCACAAGTAGATGAGGCAGTGACTGTTATTATCCTCATATTAAAGGTAGGAGGTGTGGGTCTGGGGAAATTAATGAACTTGTGAAGGACATGCATAAGTAAAGCTGAAGCCACTACTGGAACCAGGTGCTGCTTCTGAGGCTTGATCATTAATGACAGAACTGTTACTAAGTGACTACTTTGACAGTCTTGTAGGAAAGATGGAGATTAAAGAAGGCTCCACAGTCTGTTTCTCCCAGCCCCTCCCAAACCCCTAGCAGTGGCAAAAATGTCTTCTCCCTTCACCTTGTCCCCTAAAGGTTCCAAGAGCCTTCAGGGACTCACTGTGACACCTCCAGCCCATAAAAGTTGTCTAAGACCATGACTATTCATCCATCTAACCAGCCTTTATTGAGTACCTACTGAATTCCGAACATTAATTATGGAAGCGTATGCTTTCCCTTAAAGAGCTCTCATACCAGGGGGAAGATCATATGCAAAAACATAAGCACAGAGAGACAATCCAGCTGGTGACTAATCACCATATGAATGGCACAGATTTTCTGCCTAGTCAGGACTTTCTGTTGCAGGAAGGTCTTCCATGAAGGCTTTGAGGGTGAGTAAGGCTTGAAGGGTAAAGGAAGAGGTCAGTGTGCAGCCTCAGCAAGAGTAGGGAGCTTCATTGTGGATGGAGAGGTCAGCTAGACTGGATGGAGGATCCCAAAGAGAATGGTAGGAAATCAGTCCACAGGGGTCTGTTGGGGGCATATTGGAAGGGATCTTGAGGGCCTAAATGATGGCTTTTACATTTATTTTACAAACTGATGGCTTATGATAGCCCCAAGCCACTCAAAGTGTTCACAGGAAGAGGGTACAAGATGAAACCAGTCCCTGAGAAGTCACTGTGGGCAAGTCTTGCAGAAAAGCATGGAAATGAGGAGCCTGCAGGTACAGGAAGAGGGAAATGGGTCATGTGGAAGACTTCCCCTGAGAAGCACGAAATATTTAGCATATATTATAATTTAATCCTTCCAAGGGCCTTAGGAGGCCTGTGCTATCATCATCTCTGGTTTATAGATGATGGAAATAAGACAAATGAGGTTAAGGAAGCTTCCCAAGATTATCTGGACTCAAGCAGCAAAGTTGGGGCTTAAACCGCACCCCCACCCCCAAAGCCTGACAGAACAGTTTATTTTCTTAACCACCATGCTATATGGCCTTGATGTCACTGGTATAACAATATCCAGGTTGGCAAAATCTAGGGAAAATTTGGGCTTGTCTATAGTATCTACTGGGTTGATAAAAACACTGAGGTCTCTTCCCTGAAAGTTGACCCATATGCTCAAAATAGCCAACATCTCTAAATAAATAATGTCTCTAAATAAACACATTCCTAGAACTTTAGAAGTGTATAGAGCTGAGCACCATTCCTGGCTTATGAATTCAGAAGGATCAAGAGTTGAAACTTGATGGTGTCTATTCTTAGAGGCTGGTGGGAATCAGGGTGGCCTCCAGGGGAAGGGTAGCTGTCAGAATGAGCCAGACTGCCAACTCTCAGCACCTCCACCATGTGCTCTCTAAAAAAGGGAGGAGTTGAGCACCTTGCTGCCACCCACATATGCCTCAAAAGCCCCAGAGATAGGTTGTGGAGAGAGCATCATCTCCCTCCAGCTCTTTGGATATGGTTAGGAATGCAGATTCAAGAAAATTCCCACTCCCACAGCCCAGTCCAAGCCCCAGAGGGATTTCCCCCAGCCATGTAGAGACCTGTCTAAAACTGCAAGAGCCTCAAGTGGACAGCAGCATGGAGCAAGCACCCTGAGAGTTGGCTGATCCTGATATGCATGTTGGAGCCATTGCCTGAGATGAAAGAGAAGCAGATATATCTGGTCCCTGGGTGAGAAGACTGGAAATAAAGCCAATAGCAAAGCAGCTCATGAGAATTGAGGGCTAAATTCATATGCATAGTTCTGTACTCTTTCCCTTTGAAGTTCTGGGAGGTCAGACTCCAGGGTAGAATCTGTTGTTGGGAGAAGAGGCCTTGAAAATGGAGGCTGTAGAGAAGGGAGTGATGACACCATGTGACGGAGACCTTGCCCTAGTGTAAGTGAGGCTCTTATTGGCTTTGGCAGTGGTCACAGACTCCTGGAGAATACCTTCAGGAACACTGGTAGCTGCAGCACTGGATCATTTGCTGAGATCACATTTGAAATGAAGGCGAAATAGGTCAGGTGTCTTAGTCACTTTTTTTATTACTAGCACAAAATACCTGACACCCACAAGTTAAGGAAGGAAACCAGCTCTCTGGTTGTAGAGGTTCCAGTCCATAGCTGGCTGGCTCCAAAGCAGGGCAGCGTGAGAGAGGGGCACCACAGAGGAGAAAGAGTGCATGGTGTGGCAGGGAAGGCAGAAGGCAGCGAACAATGAGCCACAAGCAGCAAAACAACAGAAGCTGCAGCAGCAAGCCTGCCTCTCCCTTTTATCCTATCCAGGCTACTAGGCTTTGGGTGCCACCCGCACCCCTGATGTGGCTTCCCATTATCTACCCCTAGAGCTATGCTAAACCAATCAGTAGTCTAATTTAGTATTCGTGCACCCTTAATCCCAGTATCACATGCAACCTAGATCTAGCCATGGCCAAAAAGCTCCAGCTATGACTATGTGAGGCTTTGGGGGGATATCTAGATACAAGCCATAAGATTCTGCCCCTGGCCCTCAAAAGTCTCATGTTCATCCCTTTATGCAAAAGGCATTTAGTCCATCTCTAAGAGTTGCCAAAGTCCTAACAGTTTCAACATTGCTTAAAAGTCCAAGTCCCAAGTCTCCTCTGAGATTTGAAGCAAACTCTTAGCTGTGGACCCTCTGTAGAAATGAAAGTTAAAAACTTCCAACATACAATGGCACAAGATAAAATATTTCCAGTCCAAAAGGTACAAATAGGGGGATGGGAAAGAATGGGAACAAAGCAAATTCAAAATCCAGCAGGGAAAAAATTAAATCCCATAGTTCCATGTCTAGCATCTGGTGCAATCTGTAACTCTTCACCAAGTTGTGAACTTCAAAGGGCTTGGGTGGCTCCACTCCTATGGCCAGTAGTTGTAGCTCTCTTGGCTTCTCTCTTGGGCTGTTTGCTCCCTCCTTGCAGCTTTGCTCAGACTATACATATTCCTGGCTTCTCCAACCTTCTGGGATCTCCACTATACCTTCAACTTCATACTCACAGCTTCACACACTATTCTCTCAGGGGCATGCTGCCTGGCCTCCCAGGTTTTCCTCTGAAATCTGAATGGAAGCCTTCCTGACCCCACAGCCCTTGCATTCTGCATACACCTAAAACCAGCACCATGTGGATGATCTCAAAGTCTGCTGCCAGCTGGGGCAATAGCCAGGCTTCCTTCTTTCTTTGCTGTAGGGGTTGAGTGCCTGGATTGCTGAGGACTATGAACCCAATTCTGAGGAACAAATTCCCTAGATCACCACCATTCTAAGACATGGTGCTCTGAGGCTCTCTTTTCAAACAATTTCTCCCCACTTTGCAACTCTGGTTCTTGTAATGTCTTCAGGCCATCTTTTTTCATTATCTTGTTTCTTGTCAGCAAACAAGTTCTCCTCTTCTCTATCCTTGCAGTCCTCAACTTTACTGGAACTTCTTTCTGGCCAAACACAAAACATTTTAAATTATTCTACTGGGCTCTTTGCTCTTGATTTTCAACATAGATCTGGCTAAAAGCCCCCAGTAGTAGCCATACCACTGCCTCAATATTAGAAATTTCTTCTGCAGATTAGTTAGTCCACCACCCTTAATCTCAGTCCCAGGCAAAGTCTCTGGACAGGAGCAAAATGCAGAAAATTTCTGCCAAAGTATAACACAGATGGTCTGGAGTTCAACTATCAGTGCAGTACTTGTTCCTAAGTTAAACTTCCTGAGTCTGATCTTTACCAGCTCCATTTCTATCAGCATTCTGGTCTTTTGAGCTCTGACCAGAATCTTCCATCAAGTTTAGCTTACAGCATTCCAGGGCTGCTTCTTCAGCCAGCATCTCCAAACCCTTCCAAACTCTTTCCATAAGCCAGTTCTAAAGGCTTCCAAACCACATAGCCAGGTAGCATCATAGCAACAACCCCACTCCTGGCACCAAAATCTGTATCTGTCAGTACTTACTAGAGAAACAGATTTAGTGCAAGATACACAAATATATAAAAATTTACAAGACTGGCTTACAATGGCGCCCACAGAGTCAGGTGTAGAAGAGTGCAAAAGGTCTGTCTGCATGCTGAAGATCCAAAGGATCCAGTCAAAGGCCTAGAGCTCACTGCAGTGTCCCATGTGAGTCCATATCAGGAGGCCGAAAGGCCTGTGATGGAAAGCTGAGAGGTCTGTGTTGGAGGTGGAAGAGTCTGCACTAGAAGCCAGGGTATGACGTCCATCCAGTGTGAAGGTGAAGACTGGAACTCCTCCAAAGAAACAGAAGGGAGACTTTCTCCTTCATTTCCCTTTTATATCGTTCAGGTGACAAGCCTAACTGGGGGGGGGGGGGTCTTCTGTCTTCAGTAAATCCTTTCAGCCACACCCAGAACAACGCTGATCCAAATTAATTGGGCATTTCTTACTCAAGTTGACACAATCAGTTAACTATCACATCAAGTAAGGACAGTCTGGTTAGGGAAGACAAACTTTATTTGGTGCATTTGTCAGGACTGGACAGGTTGTGGTGCAGTAACAAGCAACTCCCAAATCTATATGGCTTTATGCAAGAAAAAAATGTATTTCTTCATGAAAATCCTGCTTCAGAAGGAGGAAAATGTTTTGCAAGTTCAATCAGGGACCAGGCATCTGGAACATCACCAGTTTATGAATCAGGGGAAGAAAGAACTAGGTCACGGGTGCTTTAACCTAGAAGTGGCATCACTCCCAACATGTTGGTCATATGTCCTTGTCTGCTGCAAGAGGAGCTAGGAAGGGTCAAAGAATAAATGAAATCTGTCAGGTGGGCACCACTATTTCTGATGTGCTTAGCAGAGCCTGATATCTTTCATTCAGAGAACTCTCTTAATTCAGCTCTTAGTGGCCCATGACTTATGATCCCATTGATGAACTCCAACATAAACACCAAGAGTTAATTTACTACACATTCTGTGAAGCTTTGAGGTACAGCTGTGCTGCTGGCCTCTATTCCTCTGGGCAACTTTCACACAAAGAAGAAAGATGCCTGTCCTTGTCCCCAGGGATGATTGTGTGTCACAATGTTTAGCACACCAGGAACTGTGGTCACTGGCAGAATGCCACCAGGCTTCTCAGAGCAGAGGCAGAGCCCAATGCCCTTGAAGGTGTCTCTTGACATGTTGTGACACTATGTTAAATTCCACGGGATTAAATTATAGCCAAGGTCTGTTTCTAATACTGAGATCCTTTTGTGAATGTAGCAGGCATGAGCAAGGGAAGGTGGCCACCTGTTGAGTATTAGGCGGCTGCAACTCTTAGTCTGCATCATATCCATATTCAAATGAGGACACAGAGGGTCAGACAGTTAATTGACTTCCATGGTTACCTAGTCAGTGAATGTCAGAGCTAGAGCATGGTGGTCCTCTTGCATAACTGGAAAGTCATCAACGGTGTAGGAGGCAGAGGGTATGTGGGGAAAGACAGCGAACTGGAGATAAGATTCTGGGGTTATGGTGCTGGTCTTGCCACAAAAGTGATTGACCTTGATCACATTATCTAAGGGTCTATATCTTTCTATTTTTAAAAAGAAGCTACTGGATGAAATATCTCAAAGTCCTTTCCATTTCTTCAAAGTGGTTACAGTATTCCATGTGGGTCTGATGATTGAGTGGCTCTTAGAGAAGAGGACACCTTGCCACCCCACTGTGCAAGAAGACTCCAGCATTTGGAATCTAATGGTAGAAAAACTCAACCCACTTTCTTCCACCTCCAAGTCTTCTTTCACATGCCCCTATCAAAGTAGAGATGTGACTGGGCAACTGGAGGAGGGAAGAGGATGCTGGATTGGTGCCCAGAGGATTGACTCCCTGCTGTTGGCTTCTGCTCCAGCCTGGCCAGTCACTAGCCTCAGCCCTGGGGTGCAGAGAGTTGGTCTCAGCTGTCAGGAACTGCAGCCTGGGATGCCCTGCCTTTGTGAGGCTTTGTACCTACCCTTGCCTGCTAGTGGATGCGGCCCAGCCCTGCCATATGCTGACACTTGACCAGCAGTCTGCAGGTGAGGAGAGGATCTGAAGTGGATTGGGGAGGACGCAAGCAAGGAGGAAAGAGCATGAGGCCAGAGATTGGGAGTTCTGAGCCCCTCATGGAAGACCATTGCAGGCCTTCAATGGCCATGGCCTCTGCTGTCCCTGTCAATGAACTGCCTGGGAACCTGGCTTCCAGCCCCCCTTCTTAAGAGTCATCCTCCAGGCTTTGTTCTTCTCTCCAGAGCTCATGTTCCCCTCTTTTGGCTCCAAGTCCACACTATTACTGGCCTTCATCTTCCCAGTGCTAAGCACGAGTTCACCTTTGGGGATAACCCTGTCCCCATCCTGGGCCCTGAGCCACCTTCACTCACTCTCCATACTTGGCACCCCACAAGTCCTGCAGTTAGTGCCTCCCCGATATGATTCTACCTCCTTATCCCTGGCCTCAGTCCACCTCCTCAGACTTAGCCAGGTTTCACCTACTGAAGCTGTGCTGTGCAGCTGTGACACTCCCTTCCATAGCCTCATCAAGCCCACATAGCCAGGCTCCTGCACTTCCCCTTCCCCTGTATGTCTGCCATGCTCTTGTGCAGAGGAACTCTCCCCATGTGACCTTGAAAGTTTTAGAAAAAACAGTTCACAACAGAGTTCAGTGTCCCAGCCCTCCAGGCCCTGGGGCTATTTTTCCTTTACCATCTGCCATAGCACAGGCCCAGCCCTCACTGACAGAGTGGTCCAGTCACCACCCAGGATACCTTGGAATTCCTAAAGGATGACATCCTCCTTTTCCTTTCCCGACTTCCCAGTCTGAACTACTGTTCTGTGCTTCCTCTCTCACTTTGGCCACTTCTGCACCCCATGAACCCAGAGTCCACACCATCTCCCTTCTGGCCCTTCCCCACTGCACAGCCACCTGAAGCCCTGGACGATGTTACTTGTATAGAGAAGGCCTCAGAAGTCCCCACGCAGGACAGAACACACCTGAATACTATCAGATTCCACTCTGGAGTGAATGCCTGCCTTCCACCCCATCCCTCTCCACATTACAAGGCTCATCCTCAGAACTGGGCCCTTAATCCATTTCCTCTTTCCTCCTTCCTGGGGACCCCTCCTGCAGCTCATTCCTACTAATGGAACCTGAAAAATGCCTCTCAAGCAAAAGTAATCACTAAGCAAGGAAGTCCTCTTTCCACTTTCTTACATCAAGAAATGTGCTCTCGATTTCCTTGTTAAGCCTGGAGATCTGAAACTGCTGAGCAGCAGGCACCTTGCAAGTGTTTTCCCAGATGGAACAGCAGGCTTCCTTCCTCATCCAGTGAGCTGGGGAATGGCAGCAGCTTAATTTTAGTAGAATTTATTTTCCTTCTGGGTCACAACACATGAATTTTCAAAGACACAGACTTCACTGACCCTCCCAGCATCATTTGTACCTGCCCATGCCTATGGATGCAGTCATGAAGGATCCTGAAAGAGGAGACAGGAAGGTAGAGGAGGAAGGAAATCTAGGCAAGGCAGATTTTCACAAGCTCTGGGGAGGCAGATACATACCTCTAGGTCTGGCTGGGTACATGACACTTTCTCTGGGTATAGCTAGGAAAAATGCACAGAACCTATTAGTGACTTCTAGCTCAGATGGTCTGAGATTTGCCTCTAAATCATGAAAGTTACTCTGAAGCTGAAGAGACGTCACCTTTGGGGAATCTGAATTAACACAAGATTATAAATGTGACTTCTCAGCTCAATAAGTTGATATCTGTGGCAGAGATTCTCAGAGACAAGTAGTCCAGAATGACCTTGTAAGAAGCACAATGGAGCAAGAAAGGAAAGGATGAAAATAAACAGTCATGGTGTGTATCACACGTGTCAAGCATTATGCAGAAATCTACATCTATTCTATCAGAGTTTTTAAAAAATCGGGATGTAATTCATACTAAATGTTTCTCCTTTTAAAGTATACAAATATTCAATGACTTTAAGTATATTTACAAAGTCATACAACCATCTCCGCTATTATTTCAAGAATATTTTCATCAACTCAGAAGAAAGTCCATACTCATTAGAGGTCACTTTCCCCTCTTTTGGGGCCCTAGAAACCACAAGTCTACTAGGGTCACTTTTGGGTCTGCCCTAATTTGCCCTTTCTGGACATTTTACATGCAATATATGACATTTCGTGATGGGCACCGTTCACTCAGCATAATGTTTTCAAGGTCTATCCGCGTGGTGTTATATATCTGCGCATCACTCAATTTTAGGGCTGAATAATATCACACTATATGGATAAACTGCATTTTCCTTATCCACTGACAGACATTTGAATTGTTATTTTTGGCTATATGAGTAATATTATGAAGAATCCCTTAAAATTACTTTTTGTTTGAAAAAAATGTTTAAATTCTCTTGGGTAGATATTAAGGTCAAATTGCAGGACAATATGGTAACTGTCTGACTTGTGAAGAGCGCGCCAAACCACCTTCCGCGTGGCTGCACTATTTCACACGCTCACCCGCGCTGTCTGAGGGTTCCAATGGCCCCATGTTCCCATCAACACCTGTAATTGCCCTTCTTATTGGCACCGTCATTGTAGGTGGCAAATTGTTATGGTTTTGATCTACTTTTCCTTAATGATTACTGCGATGGAGCATCTTTTCATGTGGTTATTGATCATTTGTGTATCAACCTTGAAGAAATGTCTATTTAAGTCATTTGCCAGTTTTTAAAATCAGGTTGTCTTTATTGCTGTGCCATAGATGTTAAACCCATCATGGACATGTATGACTTAGAATTAGTCTCCTATTTTGCACGTTGTTGTTTTTTTTCTTTTTTTTCACTTTTTGATTAGTGTCCTGAGAAGCACAAAAGTTTTTCTTTGCAAGAAAGTCCAATGTATCTTTTCAGTCTTGTGTTTTGATTTATATTTTTAAAAAATTGCCTAAGCCAAGGTTGTGAAGATTTATGCCCATTTTCTTTCAAGAGGTTAATAGTTTTCATACATTTAGGTCTTTAATTCATTTTTAGTTAATTTTTGTATATGATGTGAGTTAGGTGTCCAATTTTATTCATGTGTAGGCAACTATCCAATTGTCCGGCACCATTCAGTGAATGACTCTTTTGTTGCATGAGTTATCTTGACATCTTTATTCAAAAATCAATTTGCAATAAATGCACAGTCTCATTTCTGAACTCCCAATTCTATTTCATTGATCTGTAAGTCTATCCTATAGTCAGTACTACACAATCTTGATTACTGTAGCTTTATAATAAGTATTGAAGTTGTGAATTTTTAGTCTTTCGACTTAGTGTCTCTTTCTCACTACTCTTTTGAGTATGCCAATCACTTGAATTTTAGTATAAATTTGGGAATTGGCTTGTCAATGGTTATGAAAGTGGTTTTAATAGGGATGGTGTTTAATCTGCTGGATCATTTATGGACTATTTCCATCTTAACAATACTCTGTTTTCCATTTCATGCACATGAGATTTTTCCCATATGTTAAGTCCTTTCTAATTTCTCTGAATGTTTTGTAACCTTCACTGCTTTTATTAAATTTACCCCTAAGCATTTATTCCTTTTGCTACTGTTATAAATGAATTTCTTAATATCATTTTAATTAGGAATGTATAGAATTATAATTGATTTTTATATACTGAATTTATAAATCCTGCAACCTTGCTGAATGCAGTTATTAGCTCTACTGGAGGTTTTATAAGACTCCTTAGGATGTTCTATATACAGATTCATATCATCTGCAAATATAGTTTTACTTCTTCCTTTCCTGGCTGGATGTCTGGTATTTATTTCCCTTGCTTAATTGCTCTATATAGATTCGCCAGCACAATGTTGAGTAGAAGTGGTGAGAACAAACATTTCTATCTTGTTTCTGCTGCTTTACGTGGAACAGTTCACTCTTCTGCTATTACACATGATGTTAGCTGTGAATGATCCATACAATCGTTCATAGTATTCCCTATCCTTTTCATTCCTGTAAAATAAATCAGTAGTAAAGTCATTTTTTTATGCCTGACATTAGTAATATGAGGGTTCTTTCTTAGTTATTCTAGTTAATGTTTCCCAACTTTCTTGCTCTTTTGAAAGAATATGCTTCTTTTGTTTATTTCCTATGTTATTTTTCTATTCTTTATTATTTCTCTAATCTTTATTATATTCTTTCTGCTAACTTTTGATCTAGTTTGATGTTCTTTTTCTAGATTTTAGGGAGAAATATTAGATATTTAAATTTTAAAATTTGAGATGTAGTAAATTCAACATCTGAACCTCCTTAGGGATAGCTTACCTTGACATCTTTTGTTGTGTTTTATTTTATTTTCCTTTGTATAATCTCTTGGTTGTTTTCAATGTCTCATAATTTTGTATGAAAACTGAACATTTTTAATAATATAATGTGGCAACTCTGAACATTAGATTCTCCACCTAGGTTTCATTGTGTTTTTTTGTTTTTGTTTCTTTCTTTAATTAGCTTTTAGAGGTAATTCTGCAGAATCTGCATTGTTTTTCAATTGTGGTCACTAACGTGTCTTCTCAACCTAGTGGGCAGTTAATGACTGGACAGAGACTATCTCCAATGTCTGGAACCAGTAAGTCTCCAGATTTTCCCAAGTTGTTCCGTGTGTGTGTGTGTTGGACCTCACTGTCAAAATCAGCTGGACTGTTTACAACTCTGCTTTATCCTTCACTTCCTGCTTGCTCAGTGCCTCAAGGTTACCTGAAGGTGATATTTCAGAGTCTTTTCAAGTCTTTCCTGAGCAGATATACAACCCCACACATATACACAGTCCTTTGTATGTCCATGGCTTCTAGATTCTGCATAGTTTCATGGAATGTTGATAACTTCACTCAGAGAACTTCAAACTGAGATTGAAAGATGTTAACATAACTTACTCCAGATTACCAGCAAGCAGTGAGAGTCCCTTAATTCAAGTTCAAAATCATGCTTTTCTACTCCAAAGGACAAGACCTCCACAACTTCCACAGGTGTTTTTCTTTTCTTCTACGCTCACTGGTGATCCTGGCTTTTTCTAGCACAAAATTCTCTCTCAGAAAGTTTTGTATTATAGGATGAGGTTTTGGGGGTTGGCAAGTGTCTAAGGATAGAAACAAAGTCAAATCTTGTTCCAAGGAATCTCAAAGACAGGGGAAAGAGGGTTTACTCTGTGTGTGATACGTAAGGGACAACTGCCTGTGCATTAGGACTGGGGAAACTTTGAGGGCATCACAGTTGATTCCAACCTTTTCCATGAGCTGTCATTTGCTGGCTACTCATTATGGGTAGCTGGCCTTGTGCCAAACACTTAGAGAGGGACCTAGAAATGAGTTACTGAGGTGGTATATGATTCCAGATATGAGATCTTAACTCCTGGGATTGACTGAACTGCTTTTTGAATCCAGTCCATGGAGTCTGTAACAGATGGTCACCTGAACTGACAGGGAATTCATTACCTTCCAGTGCAATTGAATCCTTCTGCAAATTCCTCTGCTTATAGAAAAAGAGCCCAACACAACAGAGTGAGTAGGGTCTTCAGAGTACACAGGCTTCATTCTTGGCTCCACTCTGCTGATCTGTGCGACTTTGTCCGGTCATTTCCCCTCTCAGAACCTGTTTCTTTGGCTGAAAAACATGGAGGAAAAAAAATTCCTGGTTGGCAAGGTTGCTGGATGACTGATGACAAAGTAACCCAACGTGTTTCATAGAGGAGTCCAATATTGATAGCTACTATTGAAGTTCTCCCATATAAGGAACTAAAGTCTGTGTCTCAACATTTTCCACGCAAATTTTGCTCCTTTATCTCACTTCCCCAATTCATAATTTCAGAACATTGCATATAGCAATTGCATCATCTTTTTTTACTTAGGCTGAACTCCATGCCCTAAAAGTGCTCACCTCTGTGTCTTGACTTTTCTGTCCTCTCCACTAAAGCTCAGACCAACTCTCCTCCCCACTCATGCTGCACGAGAGCCTTCAGACTGTTTTGATGAGCTTTTGTGTTTGTGAGGCGGATCTTGGCCTCATGTTTGTGCCTATACTTGTGATATACAAAGTCAGTATCTTTCCCATCCCTGATAACATGTGTCTTGTTAGAGTCAACACAATGTCTCAGACTGCTGAGATCCCGATTCTCATGTCTATCTCAAAGTCTATAAATTGGCAAATAAGAATAAATTTGAATTCATTACCCAAATTTTTCCCACCTCCTCATGTCCTTCCACCCACCAAGTGCAAATCTCCTACATAAATGAAAGCCTAATCCAGTTTTAATGAGAAACAAGAATGGTACCCAGGATGTGCTGAAAATTTAAGCCAATGGGTATTTATTGAGCACCTGATGAATAGCAGGCACTTTCAGACCGGGTCTTAGTGTGACCCTCACCATAATCCTCTGAATAAGGCATCATAAACCCACTTTACAGATAGGAGTCAATAAGGTCAAACAATTTGTACAAAATCACACAGCTAATAAGATGAAAGGATACGGCATAAGACTGAAAGATCTGTCTGACTCCAGGGCTTATATCTTTTCCTCCTATCTTTTCCTCAGGCTTTTCATGTTGCAAATGAAACCTATGAATAGTTCCCAAGCTTCAAATTCATAGAAATCACATGGGAAATTTGTTTAAAATACAAGTCCACCTCACTCTCCAAATTTCAATTCAGAAAGTCCAGGGGAAGGATTGTACATGTTTGATAGGGACTAGATGATTCTGAGGTCAGTGGTTCACAAATGACACCAGCTACTAGGTTCAGAAGGACAATTGTCAAATATTGCAGTGGCCAGCAAACATAATGAAATCCAGCTTGTCCTGGAGGCAAGAGAGAGACCGTCAGGGCCCTCCTTAGCCATTACCTCTAATTGCTCCCCAGGGGTTCTCAGCCTGGAGCCTGAATATTGCCTCTTTCTGGGACCTTCTTTACTTTACAGAACTGAGCAAAGGAAGTGAGGAACAGGGCTGTTGCAGTGACAGATTATGCAACACCTCTGGAGTTCTCTCTGCCGCCCAGAATCCCCAGCAGTGAAAATGAGACATTCCTGAGCTGCTGCCCAGGGTCTGTTGCAAACCAGTGAGTGTGCAGGAGAAGTAAATGGCTCTCTGCCCACCTGCTGTGGCCTGTGCACTGCTTTCTCCCTGTCCTCGCTGCACTGCAAGGTTGCATCAAATACTGGTTATTCAATTTGCTTCCTGTGCTGCTCTTGCTGATTTCCTAGCCTTCCCCATCTTTATCCACTGTCATGCAAGTTGGTTCCTTAAAGGCAGCCCTTGTGGTCACGAGACAAAAAGAGAAAACAGTTTTTTCCTTTCTTTCTGGAAATGAGTAATGATTGACTCTCTTTTGTGGTTAATATACGGCAATAGGGTTTCTGCAGAAAGGATCTGAAATTTAATGAGAAGTTCCTAGGCTCTGACTGCAGTTTGTTTGTCCTCGATGGTATGAAAGATTCAGAGAGACTGAGCTAAAATGTCAATGCAGCTTTACTGAACCACTCTGAAATTCCATTTCTTTATCAGTAAAATGGGGATGATAATTCTAACTGCCTCTCCGTTGTGAAAAGAAAATTGAATGAAAATGTATACACAGAGGTCTCAGGCAAGTTGCTGGGTGGAGCGGAGGCTCTGTGCACATTGTCATGGTCCTCTCCCTCTTGCTGCCTACAGAGTGGTCCCTAGGGAAGCAGCACATGCATCCCCAAGGAGACAGTGAGCAACGCAGGGTCCCAGACCCACCCCAGACCTACATAATCAGAACCTGCCTTTTCACAAGCCCTCTGAGATTGAGCTACACGTAGTGAGCCAGCAAGCTCACCATCCAGCAGGTTAGGGTGGCTGGGAATGGACACAGTAACAGCTTTTGTACTTTTTAACACTGCTCACCACCCTTTGCACACTGTGCAAATTCATGCCCCATCTTCCTGCTCAAGTGATCTTATTTATACCTCTGGCCTCTTCATGCTTTCCTGTACATCAGTAAATGGTTCCTTGTTGTCTAAGAGACAAAAGACTAACTCAGTGGAGAGGCATTCAAGATCATCAGCAGCTGGCCCAAATTTATCTTTCCATCCCCATTCTACCCACACCGGACCACTACAGACTCTGCCATAGCCACCATAAGCTATGCTTGTCCTTTCAAAGGCACAGCCCAATTCCAGAAATGTCTCCTTTCCCAATACTCGGTCATCTCATCACCTTCTACAAGCTCCATTTCCTGGACTGTTCTTCTCTGACTCCAAAATCCACTCGGCCTTCAAGGCTTGGCTCCAGGGTCATTGTAAGGATGTGCAAAGACCAAGCGCTAGTTATACAGGTTCATGAGGGATGAGCATCTCAGAGCTCAGAGCCTGGGTTCTTCCCTGGCCTTCCAACACCTATCTAAATGCCCTTGGGAGGGCCGAGGATTTAGCTCAGTGGTTTCGCCACCTGCTACGCAAGCGCAAGGACCAGAATTCGATCCCCGGTACAAAAAAAAAAAAAAAAGAAACTAAATGCCCTTGAGCAAGTCACCTCTTTGGGGTCCTAGGCACCTCTGTGAACCTCATCTGGGTAAAGGAGATCATAGAGACACCAAATTAGAGAATTATAATGACGATCTCTTTGGGGTTACTGTGTCAAGCACAGTGCCTGGCACATAGTGAGCGCTTAATGAAAATTAACCAATCTCTTCACAGTGCAAACCTACTACGGTGGGTGTAAAATCCTATAAAGTGTCTCTTTCTTCATTATTGCAATCCTAGCACCTGGCTCAGTTTCTGATATATAATATATACTAAAAATATGCTTAATAGTATATGAGGTGTGATAGGAATACAGTGTGTGTGTTTAAACAAAAAAATTTATTATAGTAAAAGACACATTGGCATTAATCCCCAAATGCTCCCCCCACCCTGAACACACTTGTACCATCACTCTTGCTGCTTTCTGGAGCAGTTCTGGAACTCATGTTTTATGAGTTTTTTTAGTTTCACTGTCATGACTTCTTGGTGTTCTAAATTGACTCAGAATATTTACCTTCCATTGTCATTTTGATTTCGAAGAAGAGGCAGAAGTCACACCAGTGCCAGGTCTGGTGAATAAGGTGGATGAGGACACCCAGTGATGCTTTCGTGAGCCAGCTTTTCCTTGGATGGCATTTGGCAGCAGCATTTACCATAGTTTTGATCACACCTCATAAAGATGCTCACAGAAGAGGATTACCAGGACAACTGCAGAAACTGTTAAGAACGATAAGTATGTTCAAGAGGGGGAGTACTTTGAGGGGGATTAATGCCAAAGTATCTTTTCGGGTAATAAACTTTAAAAAATTGAACATTCATTGTATTTTTTGATCATCCCTTGTGGCTAAATAAACAAATGCTCACAAATCTAAATATGAGTTGTAAATCTCTGTACAAAACAAGGGATTGCTTTTAGTTTTTTATTTTAATCAGAGGGCTGGGGATATAGCTCAGTGGAGCCGCACCTGCCTGGCAAGTGTAAGGTCCTGAGTTTGATTCCCAGTACTGAAAAACAAACAAAAAAACTTTTTAATCAGGAGTTAACCAGCTTGAGAGAGAAACAGATTATAAATGTTGTTACTATTACAATTGTTGACTTATGACTACCCTCCAGACCCATGGAAGCAGGCTATGACTACTTCACCCACAATTCAAAGAATGTCTACTGTGTTTTTTTCCAGTATTTCGACATTTGTTTCCATCTGTTTTCAGTTCCCCCATCACCATGACAACTTACACCCCATAATAACTATTCAGAGCTGCAATCTTTTCTTGACCTTCTGGAATGACCACTTAGGCTCCCAAGCCTCCATCGTTCGTGCACATCCAACTTCCAGGAGCCCAAGTCTACCCTTGATCCTTCCTCAACCTCAAAGATGCCAAGGAAAGACAACTTTATTTTCTAAGAAAAGCTAAAGAGAGGTCCCAGCAGGACATGAACCAAGCACCTGGAGGAGAGATAGAGGAGAAGATTAACTCCTAAAAGGAGATTTAATTAATAAGACAAGGGCAGATAAAAAGGCCTGCTAGGACATAGGAGTGACACCTTTCCCACACAGTGGGCATGTGTTCTCTCCCCTGCCAACTGTACTGGCCTTGTTATAGGTAGTTAAGTTAGATAGAAATTAAAGTACAGTCAGAGAGGGACTGAGCTCTCAAGGAAGTCAGTGAAAAATAAGGGCATCAGAATTGTGGATGGAGGCACATCTGAAGAAGGCCAGGCCTCAAGATAAAGATACAATGGGCAGGGCTGCATGCTTCCCTAAGGCATAAACAGTAACTTGGAATCATTTTGTATGAGCACCATCTGGTCCAGTAAGTCCAGCTAGGCATCAGTTGCCTAGGTAGGTGACCAGAGCAGCCAGCCCTCCCTTCCCAAAAAACATCTTTGCTCTTTCCATGTACCCTGGCTGTGTGACTTTTTTCCCTATTGGATCAATATTAGTTAAGCAGCTATACTTGTAATCCTATTGGTCAGTGATGGCAAACCTTTTAGAGATGAGTGCCCAAACTGCAAACCAAAACCCACTTATCACAAAATGCTAACACTGCAGTTAAATCTGAATACTAAGGTTTTAGTTTAGAAAAAAACAAGTTATCCATTAACATCTTTTGTCTTAAAAGAAAAACAAATAACATGTGTGTCATAGATTCGCCAGCCCTGACCCATAAAAAAAGTTCTGACTAGTCTATTTATAAGTACAAACCTAAAAAATATAAAAAGGTTATTGTAGTACAATTGTTTTGTGTGTTTATATGTGTGTCTGTTTAATATGTGTTAATAAGCTGTTAAAGCACCTACAAGCTGCTTCATTTAAGAAAAATAATTTTTTGAGCTTAACAATTTATTTTTGTTTTTATTTTTGATTCTTTTGAGATTTTCATGGAAACACCATTTATATAGATTTTCAGAGTAGCCAAACTTATTTAAAATATTACCAGATAAAAACTGACAGGCTCAAGGCTTACATAGGAATAGAAGCCTTAGAGTTTGATAACAAAGTTTACATATGATTTAGGATAATATGTATGTTTTTGTGTATTAACTTTTAAGTATATATTATCCTCCAAAGTTTCTACTTAAATCGATATATAGATAAATAAATGCTCAAAACATTATCTCAAATGCTTGTGGTTCATATAGCTCAGCAGTTGGCTAAATCACTTGGTAAGAGTGAAATGTCTTTAAAAGTTGCTAACATATTTCCATGCAGTTTGTTAGATAACGAAGATGATATGAAAAATCAGTCTTATAAATGAAATCAGTCTTATAAATATCTATTATTGGCTGTGTACCATAACTTAAGAGGTCTTCTTGGTCAAAGACTTTATATATATGTGTGTATGTTATGGTATAAATTTATACTGTATATTATGATATAAATGAGACACACTTGTATATTGCATAGTAAGTCTATTTGCAGCAAGCAGAGTGCTGCAGGGGAAGTATGTTGGACCCATAAGTCTATTTTCAGTCATTAACACTGTTTCCTAAACTTACCAGAGCTGTAAAGAGGCCTTTAATTCTTGTCAGCGCAGGTACACAATATAAAAACCTGTTAAAGCCATCTAAATTTTGCCTTATGAGAAAAAAGGGAAATACATACATACAAAAATTTCTATATAGTTATTGTTAACCTCATGGTACATAAATATATTTATGTTTCCCAAGTGTGCAGGTCTTCAAAAATGCAAAACTGAAAAAACATCTTTTCATACTGGTGATTTCCACACTGATGTTATTTATGGTGGTAAACTTTTTTAAGCTCAAGCACTTGGATTTCCCTTACTTGTTTTCCAACTACTTGTGGTGAAATGTGCATGCCAATCTAATATGAGAAAGCCAGCCAGACGATATGCAAGTGCTTGTGTGATTGTTGTATAATTGTGTTATAACAGTTTAAGGCAGCTAAACGCTGTAAAGTCCAGACAATGTCAGCCTAATGATTAGAGATTAGGCATTAACAATCTGTAAAGTACACCTATAAACAAGTACATTCTACTTAAACATCACTATGTTAATAGAGAATGGTTAAAAGATAAAAAATTGGGTAAAAACTTCTTTAAGTCATTTAATATTTTGTAATTAGATAAAGGTAACTGACCCAAAGTTATTTGACCTTTAAGTTGACCATGATTAGTAAGAGTTCTCTGGTCATATTTTATAGTTTGAGGTGCTTAATATTTAAGACAGTTGTTAAACCTACTCCTCCTACAGCAATATTAATGTAAATTATCTCCTGAGTGTTCAACAATTGAGGTCTGGAGACTAGAGCTAGAGAGATAACTGGGCTAAGAGGACAGCCAATATTTTGGTCCTAGCCCTCCAATGTCAAGAAGGACCTAGGACATGAGGGGATCTTTCCTACAGGATCCTACAACTTTGGTGAGTTACCCAGCCTCCTGAGCAGAGAGACTGTTGGACCCTAGAAGACAGGAGTCAACCAATGTACAGTGTGCTACAAAGAAGGGTTGAGGGAGAGGGAGAGAGAGAGAGAGAGAGAGAGAGAGAGAGAGAGAGATCATGCTTCCATGGGAAGCCACATGGTCAAGCAATACTGTGACCCATCCTGGTAGCTGAGAGCTGAGAAGCTCTGTACATGGTTCCAAAAGTAACCCCTGAAGAGACTTAAGTGACCTTGATAGATAGCAAGAGGTTAATTTTGATTAACACGGGTCTCACTTTAACTTGATCTTAAACACACAACAGAAAAACATAACCAGATGTATAAAAAATAACACCATAGTAATAAAGGCTAAATATAAAGATGGAGCTCCAGTGACTGACCCGTTTGCAGTTTCCAGCTACACCTGTAGCTGACCACTGTTACAGTTTAATGAGGCTAGAAAGTTATAGTAGAAGCTATAAAAGCTCAGCAAGAGTATTTAAATTCCATAGCTATAATTGTCCTTCAAACTCACCAAACTCTCCATCTTCTTACAGCTAAAACTGGGAGGACTTGTGACAAAGAAATATCAGACTTATAGATAATCTCAAACAGTATGGAGTTTAGGAGTCAGCTGGTTACAGCCACTATTCCAGTTCCTTAAGAGCAATGTCTAGATGTGGTTCCATTCCCCAATCTGTCTTTCTATTCTAGTGCTCATGCTTTGGTTGTATGTCCTTTGATCTCTTGGTAAAGGTTATTTATTCTTGCGTAGAGGCTGCCAAACTCCAAGTGATCATGCAAATGGAGCCAACTACAAATGTGCCAGACTCCTTTTACTGAGACCCACTAAATAGACTTTGTAAAGGAACTTCGTAACTGCTAAACTACAACATGGCTTCTATCCTCAGCCCCTTAGACTAGCCCTCCAGAGAGAGCCCCTGACTGCTGTCTCCCCTACACTGACTCTTCTCAGATTGAAGCAGCTAGATTGAAACTATGCCCATTCTTCTCTAACCACAGTTAGGGATAACTCTTCAGAGGGGAAAATACTATAGGCAGCTAAGTTACATAGAAATTAATATACAGTCAGAGGGGATCTGGACTCTCAAGAAAGTCAGTTAAAAATAGGGACATCAGAATTGCGGCTGGAGGCACATTTGAAGAAGGCCCGGCCTCAAGATAGAGAAGCAATGGCCAGGCCTACCTGCCTACCTAAGGCATTTACAGTAACTTGGAATTATTCTGCTGTTAGCACCACCTGGTCCAGTAAGTCCAAATTAGCTTCAATGGCCCAGGCGGGTAACCAGTGCATCTGGACCCATCCTTTCCCAAAAATGACCTTGTTCTTTCCATGTACCTTTTCTATGTGACTTGTTTCCCTATTGGATCAATATTAGCCAAGAAGCTATACTTGTAATCCAATAGGTTGATTATTGCTTGAGCTAAACCGTGCCCACACTGTGACTTTGCTGCATAAATTAGCCCCTGACAGAGGCCCTTGGAGGCAACTCACTTTCGAGACCCCGCCTATCTCTTAGTAGCTATCTCTCAATAAACCTTGCCTACATTTATCCTCTGTTATTCGATGGAATTCATTTTTCTATTTCAGGGCACACAAACTTAGCACATCCGATATTTACCAGAATGGGGATTATATTTTTCCTATATCAGCCTTGCCCTCACATTGTGGCTTATTGGGTGTCCCACAAATGGAACAACTTGGGCTGAACAGATTAGAAACAGCATCTAACATAGGAAATCTCAAATTTTAGCAAGCAGGTTTTGTTAAGTGATGGAGTCACCTACAATTCTTGTTGATTTGGAAGATCTGTGGTAGGGCCAGAGGTTCTGCATTTCTCCTAAGCTCGAGGTACCACAAATGTTATTGGCGCATAGGCCATATTACTCTGTCTCTGGACTATGGGTCCCAACATTCTCCTGGAATCTTAAGAGTGCAGTCCTCTGCTAAATTTTAATGTGTACTGTGCACCTACCGCATGCCAGGAAATGTGACAGGCACTTCAACCAACTTATTTATAGAAATGTATGCACACCCCCATTTTATGAACAAAGAACTCAAGTCCCAGAGAGACAGAATGAGTCTTCTTACTTGCCGGTACTTTTTTCCATGGAGCATGTACTTGTGAGCTTGAAAAGCAGCTGGGGAAGCTGTGGCTGCAAAGAAGCACCACCCACCTGAAAACGCCAGGATGCTAGTGAGTGTTTGCCTTGTAGATTTCCATTTTTGATCTACAAACCAATCTGCATGATCTGAAAATGGATGAGCACCCACTTGCCATTACCCACACAGGTTCCTGTGTTTGGGAGTTTCTAAAAAAGTAGGCTCCAAGCTGTCTTTGCTGGAGCTACCAAGAAAACTTGTAATAAAGACATATTTGTAAACTCAATGATGCACAATAAAATAAATGTTTATTTGTGATCCCACCCCAGATCATGACTGTGACTGGTTAATTTTTTGTCTTTTCCTCTTGAATACATAGGTGGAGTATGTCTTCTAGGCCCCTGCACATAGACCAATTGTTGCTAAAGAGAAGAGTGGAAGTGACACATAGTCACTGTGGATATAACAGTTATAAGATGTGTCTCCACGTCCCACACATTCCACTTTATTTACTAGTTTCTGTATGGTTACAGAAGATCCTGGAAAGAACTTCGAGGACACAGGGAATAATAGAGCCATTAAATGGAGGAAGTTAGATCCCAGAATAACCAAATGTGAAAGAGGGAACCTCGCCCCCACTGACCTGTGCTGTGACATGAAAACTAGTCTTTCTCTTGCTCAGGCATAGATATTATGACTAATTGGGTACAAAGTGTGACTCTCCTAACTAAACGCAGGTGGAAGACACTTGCATTATTTTTCAAAAGACTTTGGCGTAATTCTAAAGAGACTAGAGTTTCATGAAGGACAGAA
Organism: Heterocephalus glaber; assembly: GCF_000247695.1. Next base: position 2,102,219 of record NW_004624875.1, read on the forward strand.
GGCCTTGGACACAGGATGGAAGAATATTTATATAGCTCCCGAGCTCTGTAAAAGACCACAAATAGCAATTATCGTCACATCACAACACTTCACTCTTCCTTCTTGGCCTGGAAAATGAAAACACTGTGTAGAGACCAGGGATTTAGCTTAGTGGCTCCGCACCTGCCTTGCAAGCATAAGATCCTGAGTTCGATCCCTGGTACCGAAAAAAAAAACAAAAAAAACAACAACTGTGAGACCCCTTTGTAGATGGTTGTGGTGACACTCTGCTTTTCTACAGATGGAAAGTTAACTTCTGGAACAGGAGCTCAATCTCAGGGCACTTTTGTAAGCTGACTGACATAGAAGTCACAAACCCTGATAGCATGCCAAGTATGTCAGTTATCAAAATAATAAAGCCCAAAGATGATTTATCTTTATTCTAGTATCTATCACCTTACCTATCTGTGCAGTCAGAGACCAAGCCTTGTGGCAGTGTTGGGGTTGAGGTTAACTGAAAGCAAATAGCAGCATGCATCTTTTAGGGAGTGGAAAAGTATATGGTGGTCTGTACCCAAAGAACTCACCTCCATGTGACTTGTTTCTAGCAGCACGTAGCATAAGCGCACTCTCTCTACCCCAGCTTACATGTGCAAACACACAGGCCATTAAGAAAAGACATCTCTTTACCTCTGCTCTTGGGTGGCACCATTCCAAGCTGAGCTAGAACCTGGAGGTAAAGGGTGAGAATTGAACAGAACAATCAGTCTCCCTCTTCACCTTCCTGGGGCCTAAAAGGGGCTGAATCTGTTAATGGCCCGTTTTTCTCTTAGTTAAGGCTGAATGGTGACTGAAGTGAGTCACCCTTTCTCCAAAACTGCCCAACACTTTAGACAAGTCTAGCCAGGGGAAAAGAAGAGAGTGGAGGAGGGATGGTCTCTGTCTAGCTTCAAAGTCACAGCCTCAAATAATCAGAACAGACTGTGAGCCACATGGTCCCAAAATAACCTTTGAAGCAAAAGCAGGAAGTTTGTTGTAACTCAGTGCATAGCATTAGTAAAGTTGGTCTCATGCCCATCCAGAAGCCAAAGTAAACTCCATCTACTGCCCGGTTGCAGCTGATGAAGATAATCTCCCACTCCTGACTCACACCCATCCCAACTCCCTGAGTGTTTCTGGCAAGTAGGGGCATGGTGTTACCCTGAGGTTTTCCTGGCTCAAAAGTGAAGAACCAAATCCCAAGGAAAACTCTCTTATGTAGCAAAGGCAGTATCAATATTCAAACCCACCATTCAAAATTGAAGCTTTCATCCTTTGGCACAGATCCTGTATGCTACAGACATTCTCACAGCAGGCAGCAAGTGTAGTGTTAGAATACAGGAGATTGTTGGGGAGCCCCCAGATCCTGCCCTCCTGAATGGCAGGGACTTTGTCTTATTTATCACTGTCATACTAAGGGCAAAATAGGCTTTCAGCAAAATCATGGCCAACTGAATAAGTGAAAGCAGGAAGGAAGGAATGCTGAGCACTCAATTTTCCCCGATTCACAAGATTCAACTCAATTGTAAGGAATGATCTCCAAGATGTGGTAATTAACCATATGGACATAGAAAAGCCCAACCCTCAGCTTTTCACTAAATAGCTGAATCATCAGTTTAAAGGAGTTGTGTCTGACAGTCCTACTGATCTGGTTTGAGGTTGAATTTACTCCTGTGACCTCATTATTTTAAGTATCCACTGGGCATCTGGAACTAAGTAAACAAAACCAGACCTAGCAAGCCAGAAATGGAAAAATGGACAAACGGTTGTGTGTAGTGAATTAAAGGCTGCCAAGGCCTTGGAACTTGATTTTAAAATCAGACCAAAACAAAACAAGAAAAAGCTCAAACTTTTAGAATTTCAAATTGAAGTTTAGGATTTCAAATTGAAATCCTTCAAATTGAAGTTGCATTTCTGGGGATAGTAGCTGACAACTACAACACAAGCCTGTGCACTGTACACTTTCCAGCCTCTATTTTAATGACCTAGTGTAATTCCTTTAAAGTTCAAATCTCAGCTTTCAATGGTGAAAATATGGAAATAATCATTGCTACTGCTGCTGTTTTGAGAGTCCTACACCAATAGGTCCATGTGCAGAGGACACTCTGCATAAAGGATGACAGTTTATAGAATGTTTTGGCAAGAAAGTGCAGTAGCAGAGAGATCTACAGATGTTGTACCCAGTGGTGTCATATCAAAGCTCAGGTCTGTCACCTGTTAGCCTTATTTCCCTGGGCAAGCTATTTAACTTCCTTGAATCTTTGGTGCATTGTAAAATGAGAACACTAGTAATATCCACTGAGTGTGGGTATTTAATGATTACACAAACTATCCTATATAAAATGCCTCACACCTAATAAACTACATGTCAGCAAAGCTGAGTTCCACTCTCTTTTGTTCTTTTCATCAGAGCCTTCTACATCTCAAATGGTTTTTTTCTCTTTATTTGGTATTTAATATTTCACTTCCCTGCTAGGGTCTAACACAGTTCTGCATATTTTGCAGACATCCACTATATGAAAATTCAATTGAAATACATCCAATCAAATCCTTTCTTTGGTCAACTCTTTCCTATTGAAGCTTTGGCTCTGAACAGTTGAGTTCATACAGCGTATAGAAGCCCTACTTTATGTTGAATACCTTAGGAGGTTTTGGGGAGTAGCTACCTAGGTCCTAGGTCCTCTCAATGTTGCTTTCAGACTGAAGAAAGGATTTAGAGAAAGAGAGAAGCCCAACCAGATCTGCTTGGCTCTCTGTGTGGGACCCTCCATGCTCTTGCAGTGGACATGTTTTCCTGACAGTTTCCATCTTTCCCTCTGTATTGACCATTGCACATAGATAGGAATGTTCTCCTTCAGGATATGCATGGAGCATATCAGTACATCCCTCTGCCACTGCTTGCTCATTTTCTGACCCAGATGATAGGTCTTGGTAGATTTGTCTTACTCTTTCTGTCGTTCTTCCTTCTCAATACACACATGCATGCACACACAGACACACACACAAAGGTGACAACTGCCCTACAACAGATACTTCAGGTCATTTTAAGTGGATCTACCCATCTACCCTCAAAAGTTGCACAAACATGAACAATTGGCAACCACAAAACATATTTTCTGAACATGCTCCAGTTTCGTCTGCACAGTTTTTTGCAGATATGAAGACCAAATAAACAAATAAATAAGTGGTGTTCATTTCTTTCCTTTCCTGTATACCTTCGCTTCTCCTAGCCAGGCATGAGGGAGAAGAAGGCTCTCTCACTCTGCCTCACTATGTTCTCCACTATGGCCTGGAAAGGTGTCTGTGTGTGACCAGTCTTGACAAGCTTTCTCCGCTGTCCAAGAGCTGCACCTGGCATCCTCTCCTGAGCCAGAGTCTATGTAGCTCCCCAGTACAAGTCTGCCCTGGCTGGAGCAGTAACTACTCCTTGGCACTTGAACTATGACAGGAACTTTCATGAGACATGAGTTCCCAGGCCTCAGTTCATGACCACTGAAGGTGCAGATATCTCTTTTTTTCCATCTTACCTTGCTAACAATCTGTAACGCACCCTCTTCTTACCTCCCTACTTTTATTGCAAGGACCAGGTAGTCTGCAGCAGTGCAATACCAGGATATCCCCAAGGATGAGAATGACAACGAATCTATATCCTATATGAGGAGGAAATCCCCTAAAACAAGAGAAAGAAGCCTCAAAATGCCACACTAATGACCCAATGGGAAGTTATCGCCCCCCCCCCCGCCACTCTAGTGGTGTTTTAAAAGCTGGTCCCAATTTTTGTGGGCTGGTAGGTCTGATCTTCCCCGTCAGACCTGTGCCCCTTAAGCTAGTCTCAACCTTAAGCCTCTGCCCTATTTTCTCTTCCTTCTCAATTAGAACTATTGCCTGTAGATTTGTGCTGTTGCTTCAGTTTTAATTTCTGTTATCATTGAAACAAGTTCTCACATGTGTCCTGTATCAGACTTATCAGGGGATAGCTGGCCTGGCTCCCATGGCCTGTATTTATGCTCCTGCTTCCCAGGGCCCCTGGCTTCCTGTTTCTTACCTCTGCTTCTACTTTCCGGTTAGATGCAGTCACTGCTTGCTTACAAACAAATGCTTAGCGGAGTGTCACCTAGGATACCTTCAGACTCACAATAGGTACAGGTGTAGAGTTCCTTCTACAGCTTTCTAATTGTAAAATCTGTCTCTGTCTCTGTCTCTGTTTCTGTCTCTGCCTCTCTCTCACTCTCTCTGTCTCTCTCTCTGTCTCTCTCTGTCTCTCTCTCTCTCTCTCTCACACACACACACACACACACACACACAGTCCTGGAACTCTGCTTTCTGCTCTCTCCTCCATAAATTAGGGGAGCTGGTGCTTACATCCTTAGGTCTTGTCCTTAACTAGAGAACATTTCTCTGTTCTGCAACCTAACCCCTCAAGCCCCAGCTCCCACTCACTCAGCACACACAACACACTGGGCACTGCCAATTGATGGAGGCAAAATATGGGGATGGCGTTTCCTGTGGGAAAATCCCAGGACCAGTACAGCAAAACTTGTCCTCTCGAGTCATTCTTTACAAACACATCCTTGGCCAGCTTCTGCAGCAGGAGATGACACCACGACAGGAGATAAAATGGGGACTCGACAGAGCCAATGTGTCCACAAACTCATCACTTCTACAGATAGATACAGACCCATGGAGCCAGGTCACAGATAAGAAATAACAGACATACCGTGCCTGCTTCATAAGCGCAAGGTCCTGAGTTCGATCCCTGGTACCAAAAAAAAAAAAAAAAAAGAAAGAAAAGAAATAGCAGACATGTGTGGATCTCGCCAGGCACTATTCTGAGGGCTTGACAAGTACTTACTTAACTTACGGACTCCTTACAGCAACACTAAGAGGTAGAGACATTGTTACTTTATTTTTGTAGATGTTGAGTCAGAGGCTTTACAAGGCTGAGCACCCGGACCATGGTCATATAACACAATAAGCTACAAAGCCCGCAGGAGTCAGGTCCTAGCGGCTTCTCTTTGGACCCCTTGGACAGAGCTGCAGGTCCCACCCAGTAGGACTGAGATCGGGATGGGAAGGAGGGACTATCCCGCACTGACTGAATCTGTCCTTCCCCAGCACCAACCACTCTGCTCACTGCTCCACAGGGGAGGGGCTGCTGCCAGCACAGAGGCGCAGAGCTTGGCTCTAGGGTACAGAGCTCCCACACTCCCTATCCCAGCCTCTGGGAAATGGAGCCCAGGAAAAGATATCCACACCAAAGTCCTTTGGCTTCCATCAAAAGACTTTCATATCTGTGGAATCCTCTGACTTCAGGACCAGATCTTTCCCTCTAAGAGAGCTCCATGTTGTGGCTTGTGTCTGGATATCCCCCAAAAGCCTCATACAGTCTTTTTCAGAGGAGGTTGAGTCTGGAATGTGTGATGCTGGGATTAAGGGTGTGTGATTACTAAATCACTACACGTGAGTGATTGGTTTGGCACCGCCCTAATCCTGGTAGTCTGGATGGGATAAAAGGGGCAGAAAGATGCTGTTAAAGTCATTTGTTGCTTTTGTTACCTTCTGGCTCCCATGAACTGTTTCTCCTCTGCGATACCCTTTGCCATGCCACTCTGCCTTGGAGCCTACTGATTATGGACTGAAACCTCTACAAACCGCGAGCTAAATAAACCTTTCCATCTTTAACTCTGGGTGTTGGGTATTTTGTCTCAGCAATGAGAGAAAAGTAATTAATACACCCCATATTCTCTGAAGGAGCCATGTCTTAGGCTTTGAAAAATCAGGTAGTAATGTATAATTTGGGAGTGACTGTGAGCCTAAAAGCACTTAGCACAGGGTCTGCACACAGTAGGAGCCTAATAAATGGAGGCACTGTGGTGATGATTGTATACTGCCACTGCTGAAATGGACTGGAGGCAGAGTTCGGTGCAGAGCTGCCCAGATGGGCCTGTGCCTATACCTGTCCCATCACGGCTCCCAGGGAAAGACGTCCCGGGAACAGTTCTGCTCAGGTGCAAAGGCCCGATCTAAAGCTGGCCTGAAAATTGGGCAGGAGGAAGGGTGATGTGCCTTAGGGCAGGGCTAGAGTGTCCCAAGCATTCCTGACTGGCTGCCCTCTTCTTACTAAGCACTTAAGAAGATGGGACAGGCCATCCCTCACCAAGCTCTAGGACTCTGCACAATCCCCTCCCACCTGGCCCTCAGGCCCCATTTCCACCCCGCCAGATTCCCTTTATGCTCTGAGCCTTCAGGATAGTCTAGAATTCACTCCCAGACCCTAACAATGGGAAAGTCCTGGTTAGGTTGAGTGTTCCCAAAAGGGGAATCCTATTAAAAGGCATTAACCCTGAGCCCTGAAGGTAGGTCATGCTCTGGCAGCTTTCCACCCCAACTGGACCTGTGTGCTGGCCAAAGGGAGGCCACAAGCCATCCCGTCACCTTCCCAGCCTGGGTCCCTCCACCCTCCAAGCACCTGGAAAATCCCAGGGAACTCTCCCCACTCTGCATGATTGATGGATAGGCCCACCCAGGGCCTGCTGTGGATCTGGACACTTGCTAGACTAGGAGAGACAACACAATCATTCTGTGTACAGCATGGACCCTGTAGCCTTTGTTTCCATGTCCTAAAAGGGGAAAATTTGTGACTTCACAGAGTTATGAGTAAAAGTCTGCAAAGTAGGAGGTCAGGGCACAGTGAAAGATGTGGAACTCAGGCAATGTTAAGAGGGAGCAGCCTCATCCTACCCATACCCCATCTACTCACCAAAAGGGAGGGCTGGACCACATGAGACTCTTGGATCAGAGGATCCAGGACACCTCGTGGCTTCACCTCTCCCCAGTGGTGCCACCTTCATCAATGCTAAGCCTCTTTGGGCCTCCACTTCCTCATCTGCTGACTTGCAAGGATTTTGACCAGGAGATTTACAGCAGCTAATGCATATCACATCCCTGCCTCTGTGCCTAGGACGTGGGGTTCTGTGGTGTGCACCAGCTGCTCCCCTCTCTACCCCAGATCCAGCCCTTGCGCCACTTGCTTCTCAAAGTGCTCTTTCATTGCCCCCAGCCCACCATCAGCACGTGTCTTGGGGTTTTTCTGAGAAGTGGCCCTTCTGTTCTATGAAATGGTCTGCAAGTAGGGGTTGTCTTACTCTAATAAGAGGAAGTCCTCCAGCCCCAGGCCTTTCCCTCTGTTCATGCAAGGACCTATGTTTAGCCATGCGGAAGATCTCCAGCAAGGCTTTTCATTCCAGGCTCCAGTTCCCCCAGGGGATGATAATCAACTCCCCCTCACTGCCATCACCTCTCTCCCATCCCAGGTTCTGCCCAGAGGTACAGCCAGACAGAATGACGAGTAGGCCAAATCTCTCTTAGGGCTTCCCAAACACTGCTGATAACCACCGTGGCTCTCTGAGGATACCTGACCTTCAGCCCACTTTCCCCTGAACTCTGCCTGGACCCCTTACACTGGCAAAGCTCCATCCCAGCTGCCTTCAGTGTGTTCTCTACAGGACATCAGCACCACACTGTGCTCTGGGTGACAGTCACTCTGCTAAGTACTCCATGGTGATAAGTGTGATCCTAGGGCATTGACATCACAGACTAAGACCTTAGCAACGAATCAGTGCAGAGAGGGGCATTCCCTCTGCAGTTTTCTTTTAATCTTTCTGATTCCATGAAGAAGAAAATATCAGTGCTTTCTTTCTTTCTTTCTCTCTCTCTCTTTCTCTCTCTCTTGCTTTCTCTCTTTCTTTCTTTCTTTCTTTCTTTCTTTCTTTCTTTCTTTCTTTCTTGCCCCCACCTTGTCCTGTCTTGCTCTCTCTCAGAGTAAACTGATAGCTCAATCCCAGGCAGGCAGCTGCTTCAATTTCAAACTTTTAAAAAATGTTTGCTCTTACTGTATTTATGGCAAGTAATGTTGGTTTCAAATTTATAGTCATTATAAAATACTTCCTTCCAAACTGAATTTATTTAAATTTTTTAAAATGAGTCATTCTAAGGAAACCACTGAGTATATAAGAGAATGGCATGAAATTCAATGCAAAAATTGAGAATGTGCCTTAGCTGAAAGACACACTATAGTGGTGAGAACTGAATTCTAGCCCCTGTGACTGGCTGGTAGATGAGGTGTGTGCATCCTTGTTTCTTATTACCCCTTCAAATCTCAGCTACCAAGGTTATCACAGTCCCATGGGATAAGATCCACTTTCTTTCTTCTGTCCATTGAATCATTCAGCAAGGGATTGTGTGTAAAAGAAAAAAGACTGAGATACTAAGAAGTGCCAGACAGGAAGGAGCTCTATCCATCATCACTCTGGGCTCTGGGAGGTGAGGTTGGAGGAAAGGGAGTGAAGTCAGTGCTGGCTGTAAGGGCTTCCCCCATCAGTCGGGTGAGACCTGGGCCCACTGGAGGCAGCTGGGGAACCCGTGAGCTTCTGGAAAAACTGCCCTGGAGAAAGACTGTGCAAATAAAGGTCAGATGACTTGGGCAATTTTGGTACTGATATCACCTGATTACATGACTCTAGGCAAGCCATTTCATGTTTTCAGGCCTCAGTTTTGTCATCTGCAAAAGAGCAGGGATGGTGATATATCTTAGCTCATAAGGTTATTGGGAAAATTCAAAGTGAGCTTCCAGTTCGATCAGTAGGGGGAACGGAGCGGACCCCAGAGAGCCCGGAGCAGCCCGATCGCTGTCAGCTTAGTTGCCATCACACCCCGGGAGGAGCCACAGCCCTAACCATGACCACAGCATTCCAGCCCTCCTGTGCAGGGAGAAGTGATGGGGGTGCTGACAACCGGGGTGCAGGAGAACAAGGTAGACAAGCGAGACAGAATATGCATCAAGGCTATAGATCACGATTCCGCAGGGCCCTCCTCGCCAAAGACGGCCTAGAGAGGACGGCAATGAAGAGGAGAAGGAAAATCAAGGAGCTAAGACCCAAGGTCAGCAGCCACCTACCTCAACGTTGGTACTGGCGCAATTTCAATGACTGACGCAGATGCCCAGAGAACCCTAAAGCACAAGATGGCAAGGAGACAAAAGCAGCCGATCCACCATCTAAGGATTGGTCCACTTGGAGGCTGAGCAGGGTGGAGCTGAGCAAACAGTGCTTAACATCTCTACCATCATCCGGTTCTTTCATCCAGCAAGGAGGAACGAATATGAAATTCCAGCAATAAGAAATGAACAAAAGATCAGGAATTGAAGACCTTAAGTGCTTGCTTTTGGCCCATTGATAAGATAACTAGAACTATCTGCATTATCTATGCAGCATGGGGTTTTTATTATTTTTACCTAAAGACGACTCTTTCTGATAATGACATAAGTGTTTGCTTTTTTAAAAAAGCCTGGTTTTTCTCAATACACCTTTAAAAGTTCTTAAATTGTTCAATATCTGGTCAAGTTGAGATTTTTAAGAACTTCATTTTTAATTTGTAATAGAAGTTTACAACTTGACTTTTTAAAAAAAGTCAACAAACTGCAAGCACCTATTGATAAAGTTCTTAAATAATTGTCAAAAAAAAAGTGAGCTTCAACAAAGCAAGAACTGTGCTTATTAAGGTGGGGTTAATGAAGCTCTGGTGTCTGTCCCATGGTATGTCCCATGGTATGTGCCCAATTATTTTAAGGAATCAACGTACAAAAACATCCACCGGAAATATCCAATATACTTTAGGTGCTTGGAAGTGGTAAATCAGATAATAACAGTCCTGCCCTCTTAGCACCAGCACTCTTCAGCAATGAGAATGGCTCTGTGGCAGGGCAAAAAGGAGGAAACGAGGTGAGGAGTCTGGTGTTTTCTTGGTGGATCCCAAGAGATTCAGAACTTGGCAGGTGCGTGGATGCCAGTCCTGGGTCCAGCAACACACCTGTGTGAAAGGCCAGCCCTCCAGCTCTTCAAGCCCCAGCTTTGCCAGTTGGTCCCTGAGTGGACAGAGGAAGATCCTGGAATGGAGTCTTGCCAATGGATCACAGAGGAAGAAATGCTGGTGAATGAAAGGGAAAAGCCAAATGGCTTTTATTTGTTTATTTCCTTTTTCTGGACACCTGCCCAACAATTAGTGTAAAAGCAGCCACAGGAAGGCGAGTGGACTTTCCCAGTAGCAATGACTAATGCTATTTACTCCTCCATTCTGCAGCATCTGTGGAACCAATAGGGGCTCTTTTGTTCTCCAGAAAACTGAACACATTCCTTCCTCCTAAGTCCCAGCTGCCTGTGATGTGGGCCTTGTGTGCTGACTTTTGCAAGCTGTTTTAGAGCAGAGATAATAAGCTGTTTTCTGAATAAAATTTCTCCTGTGCTCATTCAATAGGACATTATTAAGCACCTTGTTGAGCCAGGCATCATCTAATCTGTAGGGATCCAAGGGCCCACAGATCAATCAGGGAGACAAACCAGACCAAAATTGCAATAAAATGGATCAGAACTTGTTTAGAGCAAATATGAATGCCATGGAAATGTCGATGAGTATATTCATCAGGGTTCTTCAGAGAAATGGAAACAATAGGTTATTTATAGATAAATATAAAGACATTTACTGTGAGAGACTGGTTCACGTGCACCATGGCTGAGAAGTCTCACAGCCTACCATCTGCAAGCTGGAAGCTCAGGAAAAATAGGGATGTAGTTCCTTTGCCCAAACCCAAAGACCTGAGAAGTAGAAGAGCCAATGTTGTAATTCTGTCCAAACATAAAGGCCTGAGAACCAGGAGTGCTGATGTCCGAGGACAGGAGAAGATGCGTGTTTTAGCTCTAGCAGAAAGAAACTGGCCCTTCCTCTTCTTTTGTGTCCTGTTTGGGCACTGGATGGACTGGATGATGTTCATACACATCCAGGAGGGTGATCTTCATTACTCAGTTTATGAATCCAAATGTTATACTAGCTATCTAGGTGTCTCTTAGTCAAATCAATCTCACATATAAATTTAAGCATCACATAGCTAAAACTTGGAAACAGCCCAAGTGCCCATCAACTAGAGACTGGATAAAGAAGATGTGGTTTTTTAATAAAATGGAGTACTACTCAGCCATAAAGAATGAGAAACTAGAGACATTTATAGCTAAATGGATGCATATTGAGGCCATACTCTTAAGTGAAATAAATAGGACACACATGTAAATACTGAATAGTTTCTCTAGTGTGAGAAACTGAAAGTGTAAATAAGGACTAAAAGGTATCATAGATAATGTGAAATAGGAAGAAGAGGGGCAAAGGGGAAGGAAGTGGGAGGGCTAGGGGAAAGGACAGAAGGGAATGGGATTAATATGAGAAAATGGAAAAATAGGAACAAAATCTTTGTAAATAGGGAGGACTGGAGGGGTTGAAGGGAGGGCTGGGCAAGGGTGAAAAATAAGAACCAAGAGAGACTATGTAAAGGTGCAAATTTCCAATGATGAATGTCATTATATTGTATACCTAAAATGTACCAATGATTAGAATGAATAATCGATAATGTAAAATAGGAAGAAAATGTCCAAAAGGGTAGGGGTAGTGGGAGGGGCAGGGGAAAGGAAAGAAGGGAAAGGAAAAAATGATGAGAAATGGAAAAAATGGAAATAAAGTCTTTGTAAATAGGGAAGGGTGGAGGGCATGAAGGGAGGGCTAGGAATGGGGAAAAAATAAGAACCCAGATACATCATGTACAGGTACAATTCCCAATGAGAAATGTAATTGTGTTGTATACCTACAATGTACCAAGAAAAGAATTTAACAAAAAAAATAAATAAATAAATTTAAGCATCACAAAGGGCATCTTTCCATCCTTAGCTTCCAGGAAGAAAAGGCCTCTGCACTGGGTTTGTGGGATGAGTAGGTGGTGGCCTGGAAGCAAAGAGGGGGAAGATCCACTGGGAAAAGGAAACAGCTTGTGCAAAAACCCAGGAGTCTGCCTTTTGGTGGAAGAGAAGAGGATCCCTGCAAAATAATCTTGACCTTTTTGTACCCAGGGTCTCCAGTAGGAAAGAAGAGAAATGAGGATGGAATAGTAGGCAAGGGCTATAACTGAGCTCTAACTGCCGCTGAGCTCCTGGTGTGGTTGACAGGTTGAAGACAGAGGGGTATTATGGAAGGAAGAATTTTCATCAGAGAAGAAAGACAATGGGAGTGGCTTTTCAGAGTCTTTTGGCAGCAGGGTGAAGGCTGGTTAGAATTGTGAGATTGTGGCCAAAACATCCCATCTGGGAGCCTTATGGAACCCAGGAAGAGTTTTAATAACCCAAAGAAGAGTGTTGCCGATAGATACATCAAAAGGGGACTGAACTTGGAGCATCAGGTAGATAGAGGGGTCTAGGAAAAGTTACCATGTTTTATTCAATCTGCTGAACTAAAGCTCAATTCCTTAAAGTCGTAACCTGTTTTTATCAATCCTAGCTTCCCAAGAAGTTACCATAATGCTTTGCACAGAGTATATCTTTGAGAAAACTTTGATAAAAGATGAGTGAATGAAGGAATGAAACCTTCTTCTCCTCCTTTTTTTTTTTTTTGGTACCGGGGATTGAACTTGGGTCCTTGCACTTGCACAGCAAGCGGTGGCAAAACCGCTGAGCTAAATCCCCGGCCCTGAAACCTTCTTCTAAGACCTCTCAGGACACAACTGATGTCTAAAACATTGGTTATCATTACTTATCTTAGCTTCATCCCAGGGAAAGTGGAGGACTTCAAAAGGTAAGGATCACAAAAGCCTTTAGTCCACTCAGACTAAAAAATCTCCTTCTCCCACAGACAGACCCAGCTGGAGTCACTGAGAGGAGAGAGCTCTGGACAGGAAGCAGGGTCTGGGCCATTGTCCTGGTCTAGGCTATCTGCCTGCAGCACTTTCTGGGGCACAGTAGGGATTTTTCCACCAGGCCGCAGACATGAGAGGCAAGGAAGGGTAGAACAAGGTGCCCTGAACTTGTGATCCAGAACAGCCATGAACTGCTGTATGACTGGACCCTTAATTTCCTTTTTAAAAAATTGAGATCAACTTCACAAGTTGTTGTAAGGAGCTAAGGAGACAAGCTATTGAAGGCACTTTTTATAAATAAGTTTCATTGTTATGAGCCTCTGTTTGAGAATAAGATAATAAAAATGCCCCAGATTTGGACACTGGCTTCTATTATTTTCCATCTATGTGATCTTAGCCAAGGTTTCAGCTCCTCTTAACCTTAGATTCTCAACTTTTAAATGGGAAAATAAAGTTCTTGTTATAGCAGGCTACTGTAAATCCCAGAAATAAAAGAATATATGCAAACGAGCTTGGTGAACTATAAAACACAGTATACCTCTAATGAACTAAAATTATTGTTATAATAATTATAATGGGAAAGGCAATCTGATGATTGCTCTGTTCAGGAAACAAATTGCTTGGTGATCTTTGAGAGTTTTGTGAGTATAGTCAGATGTCCCTGAAGCTTTGGTACAAGCATGTTGACCAAAGGCCCACAAACCCATGCCTCAATTTCCTTCATCAATGCTTCAGATCACTGAAATTGAGTCTTAAAAAATCTCTGCCCCAAGCCAGGTGTGGTGGTGCATACCTGTAATCCCAGCACTTGAGGGGTTGAGGCAGGAGGATCACCACCAGTTCAAGACCAGCCTGGATTACATAGCAAGACCTTGTCTCCAAAAAAAAAAAAAAAAAAAAAAAAGATCTCTGCACCTCCTGTGAGTAGCATCAGACCCAAAGTTAGGACCCTGGCCAGGCAAGTTTTTTAAGGGTTAAAGGTATGAAATTAGAGTAATTCCAAGAAATTCATCCAGAATCCATACTTGGAGATTTGGCAAATCACTTCCCACAGGACCATGACACACCAAGACTCCTTCCCAGACAAGGGATCACTAACCTAAATTCCAGCTCAAACCCAGGTCACTGATGTGCTGTGTGGTCTTGATTAAGTTATTGACTCTTCTGTGCTTCAGGATCCTCAATTTGCAAAACAAAGCTTGGATGCCAAAGCTATGCAATGTCAATACCAACCAACCTTCTTACCTGATAGCAGAAGGGTGGTCTATCTGCTTATAAAATGTTAGTAACCCTCAGTTCTAGTCTGAACAAATGGTGACCATCTAAATTCAGAGTTTCCTCTGGATTTACCTAAGGGCCTAGCTAAGAATTTGGAAGTCCAAGCAAGGTGGGAGACCTTTTCCTTTAGTAAAATGCAAATAATGGGGGTGAGGAGGAAAAGAGGAGGTGGGTTTTCTATTTTTCCTAGAAGACCTAGAACTAATATTGCCCTGGAAAAATCTGTGTCATTTCTCAGAATGGGATGTTTGATGTCACCGAAGCTTCCAGTTTGATGACTAGCTGCTAGACCAAAATAAAATGAGAGAGAAGAAAATGGGGAACTAGAAAAAAATAAAAGTAAAGAAAAAGAACAACAGAAACTGAGTTCCAGAAAGGAAACCAGACTCTTGGTGTTTGGCCCAGGGTAGTAAAGATAAAATTGCATTGCAAAACATATCTGAGAAATAAGGGTGAGAATAATGCAGTTTGGGCTAAGAAGTGAGATCCTACTGTAGACCAACAGGATTTCCAACCTGGATGTCTAGACCTGCTTTCTCACAAGATGCCTGACAGAGAGTATTGGAGAGTCTAAACTGTGTTGATTGTGGACAGAGAAGGTCAGCTTCCCAACCCCTGCTTCACCACATTCTCACACTGTGACCTTGACCAGGTCATTTGACCTTTCTGTGTAATGTCAGAATAGTCCCTGTCTTGCTTATTTTATAGGATTTTAGAGGTATAAAGTAAAATGAAGCTAAATTCTGTGTGCTGGAGCAAAACCTCCTGCTCTCATTCTATGGGAAATCTCCGGAAGTGAGTTGTTTCCTTCCTTTGCAGCTGACATGGAAGTGAAACAGATGAAACAAACGAATTATAGAGACTTAGAAATTTATCATTTCCCTTCTGCATTTGAGAGCCCTAGATGACCAGCCACTAAGCCAAGACCATTCGGAAGGAATGAGTCAGGTCGGCTGGGTCAAAGTCCAGGTGACTCAGGCCCAGTCAAAGCACAAAGACTATTTTCAGATTTTGAGCCTTTTTTTTTAGCTGAGGTCTAACTATCCCCACCTTTCAATTCATTCATTCAGCAAATACATGCCTGGTATAGAGCCCATGACTAGCACAAGCTAGGCACACAATTAATGCTCACTAAATGAAGGAATAAAGAATGAGTAGGTGAATGAATGGCCTAGCTGCTAGGATAATTTCAAAGACTAGGTCAGGTCAAGACTGCCTACCTCAAGATACACATATAAATAATTTTTAAAAGACAGGATGCAATCAAGTGAGTTGTGTTTTTTTTTTTAAAAAAAAGGAATATCTACTGTATTAAGGGAACCCAAAGTTTCCTGTGTCTGCAAAGATTTCTCAGAAGAGACCCCACTGCCTTTCTAGGTAAGGAACATAATGTATAGAAGGGCTGCAATCTGGGAAAGATGAGAAAATTGGTGTCACTACAGCATAGGACATCTGAAAGGCATGACTGTTGAGATGTGTCCAGAAAAGTTCCCAAGGGTCAAATTAGACTACCTGGTGCCCACACTCAGGATTTGGGCTCTACCAAGCAGACATGGAGAGCTGTCAAGATGTTTCAACAGGTCAGATTACTGTTTTTGTTTAGATTAATTTTCCCTCAGTATGAAGGATGGATTGGCTGACAGGGGTTCTATTGGGAGGAAATGTTATTAAACTGCTTTAATAGAACTCAGGTTGAGACAGAGTCTTTTAGGATGAAGAAGAGAAAGTGAATGCAAGACATTTCAAAAGTGGAATGGATGAATCTCAGTGGTCAGTTAGATGTGAAAGGAAGGGAAGAAAATCAAAAGATTGATACCTGATTTCTACCCTGGCTGTCTGGGTGGATGGAGATAGAATTCAGTGTAGGGAATGATGATCTGGAGTGGTAGAAAGAGATCAGGAACTGTGGAGAAATTTAACTGCTTTCTTTGCGTTCAACAAGGTACCTGGCACTCATAGTAATGTTTTGGGGAATTTTAAAACCACTTCCTCAAAATTCTTCTGAGATTCCTCTCCCAAAGCCATCATAAATGAATATCCTAATTAGAAGGAAAAGCAATGAAC
This sequence comes from Heterocephalus glaber, assembly GCF_000247695.1. Next base: position 2,118,303 of record NW_004624875.1, read on the forward strand.
CTCCTTGACACCAATCCTACAGCACATCTTTCAATCAACATAAGGCCCTCCTGGGTAGAGGTTAAAAAGAAAAAGAAAAAAAAGAGCGGGAGGGAAGAGAGAGATGCTAAGAGAAAGGATGAACTCAGTAGAGTTGACTGACATACATCTGTAAACACCAGTAGGCATATACAGAACAAGTCCAGATTTCATCTGATGGGTCATTGGCTGAAGTAGGAGAGCTGCGAATGCAGGAGTTACAGGGAAAGGCTCTACACTCAGCTACACCAGGAGCTAGGCAGATAAGTGAGTATAGTAGACCAGGCACAGATAACAGAGAGATGAGAGGAAATAGTGAGGAGTCTCTGTTGGCCTGTAAACATGGACTCACCAGAGGGACAGCTGCCACTCTAAAATCACGAACTAGTGGCACCAAGAAATGTGGGCTCAGTGTTGCCAAATCCAGTCCCAACCAGGAAAACCTAAAGTCAGATCTATTCATTGTAGTTGTTTCAAGCACTACAGGCCAAACAGAATATACCTATAGGCTAGAACCACTAGTTTGAGCCAGGTTTGGGGCACTAGCCTGCAACTCTCATGAAGCGTGAAATGAAAGTATGAATCCTTGGACACAATCAGCACTTAAGAGTGAAGAAAGAAAAGAAAACAGTAAAGACAACATAGAAAGAAGAGACACAGAATAATACCAGAGAGTAGAGCCCCAGACACAAAAAGAGAGTGAGCAGCACTGGAGGGATTTCAAGTTGGATCAGAGCTGTGAAGAATTCTTTCTATTAGGCAAGGAGGACATCAATGATGTGATCCTAAGTGTTTCAGCTGAATGATTCATGTGGAAGATAAACAGCAACAGCTCAAAGAATTATTTGGAAGTTAGAATGTAGAAGCCCATCATTCAAAAGTATTTTCTGTAAAAAGAAAGCAAGAGAGAGGAATAGCTTGAAATCACGTGCAGTTACAGGAATTGCATTTTTTAGCAATGAAAGAAAATTAGCATGTTGGTTGAAAGAAAGGAAGGAAAGAGTGGAAAGAGAGAAACAGAAAGGCAGAGAGCTAATAAAGAGTGCCAGTTTGGGGGATGCAGCGGGAAACCAAGGATATACATGGCCATGACCCTAAGCAAAAGTGATCAGCTCTTTATCTGAGACAGGAGAAGGGAGATGCAGTAATGTGAAGATGGAATTAAGCTTTCATGCGGACATTGAGGTAATTCTTATCTCACAGGCTCTGCTTCCACCGGGGAACATGCTGTCTCCCAAGAATCCTGAAGCCTGACATGGAACACCAGATGTCAGGGGAATGGTGAAGGTTGGGGATGCCACTGTGAAGCACAAATGAATGACATGCCTAGGAATACAATGCGACATTACCAGCAGCATCACAGAGTTGATAACAAGGTCTCCCAGCCAGCCCAACAGCTTGGTCAGAAATGGCCAGGAATAGGGGATGATCAGATGACAGATGACCTGACTTTGGACACCTACAGGTGGAGAGAGAGAGAATCCTGGAAAGGAGATGATGAGTGTGCTAGAGAGGGTCCCAGCACTGCACTGGACTGGGAAGCAGAGGAAGCCAGTTAGAGGTTGAGGGACCTGGGGGAGCTGGTGAAATAGACAGACAGCTGCCAAAGGGGAAAGAAGTGGATGGCAGTGGTGGAATAAATGGATTCCTAAGTTGGACATGATGAAGTAGAAAAGTTCAGGAAGACGACAAAGTTCAAAAAGTAGCCATGGGGCGAGGGCTGACATCAGGGGTGATGAATTTATTTGAAGAGTGAAGAAGTGGGAGAACAACTTGGCTAAAAGTTTCCTTTCCTTTACCTTTTATGTCATTACCAAGCCCTCCCTATGCAGGGTCAGTGGGTGGAGGAGATCTTGAACCTTGAGCCTTAGAAGGAAGGGCCAATAGAGTAACCAGGAGAAGGAAAGGATTGTATTTCAAGGAAGAAATGGTCTAACAGTCTCCCTGGTCTTGATAAGCCATAAAGTACACATAAAGGACAACGCTTTTTGGCACCTCACAATTTAAAAATCTTTCCTCATGAGCTGCATAGATATCCTAAAAGGTATTAGAATATTTAAAATTAATGTTTATCATTTTCGTGGAATCAGAATCAATTCTGCAAGGCTTATCTTCGTGGTATGAGTTTTTCCTAACTATGTGGGAGCTGGAAGGGGGAATAAGTGAACTAATGATGTGATGGAGTAGTGAATTAGCCACAGTGTGTGTGTGTGTGTGTGTGTGTGTGTGTGTGTGTGTGTGAGTGCTTGCATGCCTGTCTGTCCAATGGACATAGCCCTTATTGTCACCATAGGGAACACATGGTCCAAATCTCTTTTATTACGGTCACTTAATCTTAGTTGATCTTAATGCATCTTAGGAGGAAATCTAGTCGTTCATGCTTAAAAGCCTTATTGTAGTGCTCAAGAAATTTGGGGACCTATTCAATCAAGCTTTTAAGTCCTACTGCTAGTTTCAGGAGCCAGGTCACTTGGCCTATTTTCCAGTGGCCACTGCCACAAAGGTAATCGAGATTACTGGCTTCTCACCCACCCAAAGATTTTTCTTGTTTCCTGCTCTGAAGATGCCTTCTCCAGCCCTGGCTACAATGCTGCCTTGGGTTCCCAAGGCTGCAAGATCTTCTGTGTCCATTTACAGGCTTAAGCTGGTGCTCTCAGAGCAGGACTATGGACCCCATCAGCATGGCAGGTCCTGACGGTCTCTACCCACTGTCTTCTCAGCTCTGGCATTGAACCTTGGTGACCAATCCAGTTGGAAATTCTTCAGATACTCAATAATAATTTCTAATAATTTTGGCCTCAGAAGAAAGAGCTTCCATTCTTCTCCTCTTAGGATCCTCTTGGTCTTTTACCAAATGTATCCATTAACTCCACTGCCTCCAGCTCAGCAGAAAAAGAATATTAAGACGGGTAATCTTTTGGGTCATGAAAGGCCCTTTCTCTGCTTCCTCCAAGTGCCTACTCCTACTTTGGTAAGATTTCTCCAAATAAAATTGTGCTTCTTTTGAGGAAAAAAGTAGTTAATATTACAGGCAGCTAAATTAGATAGAAATTAATATACAGATACGGTCTGAACTCTCAAGAAAGTCAATGAAAAAGACATCAGAATTGTGGCTGGAGGCACATCTGAAGAAGGTTAGGCCTCAAGACAAAGATACAATGGACAGGCCTTCATGTCACCATAAGGGATTAATGGTAACTTGAAATTCTATTGTAATAGCAGTACCTGGTGCAGTAAGTTCAGATAGGCATCAGTTGCCAAAGTGGGTGACCAGAGCATCTGGACCCATCCCTTCCCAAAAATGCCTTTGTTATTTCCGTGTACTCTTGCTGTATGACTCATTTCCTTACTGGGTCAATATTAGCTAAGAAGCTATATAGTACTGAAAGTCCTACAGGTTGATTATAGTTTGATCCATGTTGTATCCATATTGTTACTTTGGTGACTGTGCTGTATAAATTACCCCTGTTAAAGGACCTTGATGGCAACCCACTTTCGGGACCCCTCCTGCCTCTCAGGAGCTATCTGTCAATAAATCTTTCCTACTCTTAACCTTCATTGTACCTGGAATTCATTCTTCGATATTTTGGGGACAGGAACTTGACACATAGACATCTAGCAGGCTGGAAGTTATATTTCTCCTCTATTACCAGCAGTCTTGCTGGAAATAGTCAAGATCTGTGTCACCAAACACCTTGTCTAGTGCATGCGTGCACGCACACACACACACACACACACACACACACACACACACAGCTTGTCTGTACCTCAGCACCAGCACTGACACTGACACTAACTATAATCCTGGCCAAATTTATATCCCACTTTTTAAATTAAGCAATGCAGGAATTTTGAATTCTCAGATCTCTGCGGCAACTTTCTGCTCTGATTTTTCCCTAATTCATTCACTCATCACGTATTTACTCAGCACCTAATGCCAAGTGCTAATGCTGAGGGTAGGAGTGAACTACATAGACAGATGTCCCTTCCCCTCCTTGTACCCAGCGCCCATCAGCCTGATGTCCCCACCTCTTGCAAACAGCTCCCTGAGGACCAGTATGCTCTCACAGTTTCTGTCATTATTCTGGCTATTGTTTTGAGCAATCAATAACTTGCATGACTGAAGTATTTGGTTGTGCTTTGCACTGAACTCAGAACAGATGTGTGTGCTCTGCAAACCCTGTTTTCTCTGACCATCCTCCCCTCCCCCACTGGACAGATGCAATTTGCCTTTTCATTCAGATAGTCTCCCCTAGACTTCAGTTTCCAGGAAAGGGGCTGCTTTTGAATGGAGCCGGGAGTGGGGAGGGTTTTCCATCGCTTAGCTTGCTGAAAGTACATGTATTAACCAAGAAGTCACTATCTGGAGAGACTGAAGCTTCCCCCTTTTTAGCATGCAGTGTTTTGCAACCAAGAGACAGAAATAAATCACCCTCAAATAAGGATCTTAGTAGCACCTGAAAACTCTCTCTTCCTTGGTTTCTTACCTCCAACTTTTCCTGCAGCCTTGCCACTATTTCTTCCTCAAATTGGAGAAGGAGAAAACTCAGGAAACCGGAAGTCTTGCTTCTCTCTTGATTTCCCAGTCTGGTATTAAATCATTCTACTATTCAGATATCTGGGGGAGATGCGTTGAGATTCTTGCACTGTGCATAAGTTTCAAGCCCTATTTACTGAGAACCTGTTCTCCCTTAAAGGGGTTGCTGTGGCCAGTAGGGGCCAGCTGGGCTAAGACTCTAAGGTGGGGCAGAGCAGAGTGTTGGAGGAGCAGAGAGGAAGGCAAAGGAGGTAGGAGGTGAGGACACCCACAGGGCAGGGTGGGTGGGCGATCCCCATGACAGATGACAACTGGGAGAGGTGCTGAGGCCCTGGCCCAATTCTGGGGTTGCTAGAATCTGACCCTCAGCTTTTTGGCAGCCCCTAAGGCTTTGTGTCCCCAGGCAAGAACTAGAACAGTGAGGGAGTACTTAGGACATGGGGATCTCACTGTGCCTTATGTGACACAGGTGACTAGTGCATCTTCATAAGAAATAGTGAGGGGGGAGCCTTAGACCCCATTAGGAGTATTCAAATTCACTCTATGGTCTGGCCAGACATCCCTGACACTGCCCATCACCCTTCATATGGTCACAGCTCTTTGCACGTTGCTTACCAAGCACTCTTGCTCTATTTCTTCATACAAGTCTCATGACAATGTTTGAAACAGCTGTTTACTAATCACCCTGTCAGAAGAGGACCAGAGAGGTCAGGGGACTTGCTCAAGGCCACACAGCTAGATAGAGACACAGCCACACCTCTGGCCATAATTTTCTGGCATCCACTAGGGCTTTTCCCACTATCCCAGCTACCTCTTCTTTCTCCCCCTCCTCTCTTATTCTTCCCCTCTCCTCTTATTTCTTTCCTCTTTTTTGCCTATGTCCTTATTCTGAATCATGCCACTATGTTTGGCTAGCATAGCCCTCACTTCATACAGCCTAAGCTTTTGCCCTGGGGCTCCCAGACACAGACTGGCAATCATATGGGAGTGGGGGATGATTTGAAAAAAATACAGCTTTATATAGGAAAAATACAGATTGTGACTCAGCAAACTTGGAGGCAGGAAACCCCAGAACTCTCTGTTTTCAATAGGTTCCATGGTATTGAACTATTGGAGGGGATGGAAGCCTTCACTAATGTAACAAAAGTTTGGGGTTTTTTCCACAAAAAGGTCCAATCACATACGTATGAAAGACAACTCCACATGGTTCCCAAAGCAATGGGCAGGAATCCTGGTCCAGGCAAAATGAGCAACTGGTTATTTCCCACTCCTAACTAGCATGTTCTTATCTCAGCTTTCTGCAGGTGTTTCTGATGGAACTGTGCTGTTGCAGCAATGACATCACGTGCAGCTTGTTAGAAATGAAGCCTCCCAGCCCCCGCAACCCCTGTATGCAGAGCTGGGGCCTGTGCTTCATCAAGATGCCCAGAGGATGTGGAAGCACATTAAAGTGTGTGGTTGCTATAAGTTTGCTTCAAAATGTGCCCCTCTGCCTCCCAATAATCACTCATGTTCAAACTCTGAGCCCTTGATCCCATCCTTAAATGTCCCTGAGCCCCTCAGCTGGGACTCTCACAGCTCTGTATCTCTCTGAATGCAATCATTCTATATGTCCCTTGACTTCCCCGCAGGTGACCACCACAGATATTAAGGATTCAGTGACAGGCTATCAAGACAGTATTTCTGTACCCCCTCCAGCCGATCATCACAATGTCTTTTAGTCCAGAACCTTCTTCTCACACAACAGTCATCTCGAGTCCAGCATCTTCACAGAGATTCTTCAAATGTGGTCCTGTTTCCTTTGACCCATCACACACTGCTCAGGGCACTTCGTGCAATGCAAGCCTCAGATAAGGGCAGCAGCGCCTGCCGCACAGTGTGGCCCAGAGATACCTCAGCATGGCTGATACCGCTATTATCTGAATGGCTCACTTTACCTCTGTCCCCTCACCATGGTCACCAGCACCAGCCCAGAAGACAGTCTGAATGATGAGCCCCCAATGGCACAGACCACCTGCCCTCTCCCCAACCAACCCAGGCCACAGTGAAACTTTCCTTTCTCCTCCCTTGTGCTCAACTCATCACTGCCGCTCCATCCCCACCAGTGTCTTTGGGACCAGGGCAGAGCCACAGGGGAAGCCCACATGCTGGAAGCCTAGCATGAGCACTGCTCAGAGTGACTCCAAGCTCAGTCGCACTCCTCACAGACACCTCCTTTGGTCTCCCTTCTGGAGAGCAAACATCATGTGCGGCTCACTTCCCCTCCCTCCAGGTCCAGCAAATGCTGACTGCAGGGATGTTAAGATTAGGAGATGAGAGCCCAGAGGTGGACAGAGCAGCACAAATATGCCGTTGGTCTTCCATGTCACCTTGGGGCTATCACTGCCTTCTTCTTGCCCTCAGTTTTCCTATCAAAAATAAAACAAAACAAAAAAGGCAGCTCTTCCCTAACTCCCATTTCTGTCTGACAACCTGTGAAGGAATCATGAAGGATCTTGATCCTTGAAAGGAAAAAGATTGCTGAACAGAGGCTCTAGGAATGTGAGCCCAGGACCACCTGGACCAAGGACTCACCTGGGAAAGAGGGGAAGAGTGAGGTGGGAAGGAGGGGCTCCCGGCAGGTGGCTAGAAAGGGCTGGGCAGTTGCAAAGCCCACTGCATCTCACTCAAAGGCCTGAGCGGAGGAGGTAGGGGACTGCATGCCACACTGGGGCAAGGGGTGCAAAGGAAGTGATGGGGAGGTGGAGACCAGTGGAAGCCAAAGCCTTGAGAACCGGCTTCTGAACTTTCTAGAAAGCTCACTCTTACTTCCTCTTTCCTTCACCCCTGACACCGAGTGGGAGTCTGAAGAGATGGCCAAGGTACATGGGAGGATCCTCCCTGTGGGGTCAGCCCCCTGACAGGAAGGAAAGAAGATTATTCACCGAGAGGAACGTTTCCATTCCTCATCTATGTATTAATGGGGAGGGGAGCCAGGGGAACTGGGGATTTTAGGGACAATAAAACATGGACCTGACCCTCCTCCGCCAAAGTCTCCTCTCCGGGCCTTTCCCTTGGACCCAACTCAATTCAAGCTTGTGCTGAGATTTTCCCAGCACAGTCCCATGTGAGAGCTGCTGGGCTCCAGGCCCAGGATCTGGAATGTGGCCTCAAGCCAGGCTCATTCTCTTCCACAGATTTGGGAACTTCCAAAGCTGCATAAGAGTGGGGATTTCCATTCCTTTCTCCCACCCTATCACTGAACTACCAGCTGGCAGGTATGTTACTCCACACAGCAAAAGTGAGAGGGACATAGACAATCACTTTCCATAAGTCTTTCTTTCATGATTCACACCTTTCACCTTCCATGCGTTTTCTGTCTGAAGCTTGCCATGGCCAAGTCACTGATCAAAGATAATAACCCCACCCTTAAAGGAGACCGGGAAGCCTGTGTGAGTCCTCAGCAGAGCCTTTCTCTGTGGCCCTGGGACAGTTGGTCTCAAACTCTGGAATATGGCTCCCTTACACCGAAAGAAAAGTAGACACGCAATCTCTCCAGGTCCTTTGCATCCAGAATTCTAGGAGTGATAGTGATAATTTAAAAATATTGCCATCTTTCAATTTATTGACTTAGAGAAAGCCCAAGGAAGGACTGAATTCCATGGGGAAATGGGATGAGTCCTCCAAGTCTGAGGAAAAGGACACGTTACTTGATTAGAAAGGGGTTCCCGTTCATATGAAGAAAAACTTTTTGGAAGGTAATGTGACATGGTCTGGGAAGAAATGAATGCAGGAAGTTGCACAGTCTCCATCCTGGAAATATTTTATTCATGTGGTAGGAATGGAGTTAGCCATGGTTAAAGGACTGAGCCAAACACAGAGGGGTTTCAACAGCAATGGAAGGAAAAAGGTAACCAGTAGGAGTCTTCCAGAATGAAAATAAGGCTCTGAGAGAGATGCAAGCAAAGCAGTGTACAAATAGGTTTTTTTCTCTCTTCTTTCTTGTATTTCCCCCAAGAGTGGAATTCCACTCATTCTATGCTTTCAAATTATCTAGGAAACAGATATCTATCATGAGACATTTAGCCCAGTGCCCAAGAGCACTGACCCTAGAATCAGAATATCCTAGGGTAAATCTTATCCCACCTATGAGATCAGGAATGAGTAACTGAACTTTGCTTTCCACCTAAGGAATGTTGGGTTGTTTGGAAGACTGGAAAGTACTTCAGCACCATTCCTAGCTCCTGATGAGCAGTCAGTAACACCACTTACTATGCACCAAATAATACCACCATTTCCTATAGCACGTGTAGTGACTGGTAAGAAGTTCCATGCATTTATACACATTATCTCAGTGATCCGTTATAAGAGAAGAGTTCTAAATCCATCCTTTCCCTTTTAGACAAGGGCACAGCAAGGCTCAATATGTTGAAGCAGTGGGCTGGAGGAGTCTAGAAATCTGAGATACAGCCACTGATATGCCTATTCCTATCATAGTTGTAAAAGAAAGAAGTTCAATGAAATGAATGCTAAGATCTTTTCATTTTTTTTATATGATCACATGGTTTCTAAAGAAATGAAAGACATAACTAAAGAATGAAGCTAGGCATTCCAATTCCCGAAATTTGATTCTTCTGCTCACTCATGCTCCCTGGAAATTAAGGAAGAAGCCAGGAGGACAGCCACCCTGATGGAGAGTGCACTTCTTACACACGACTGCCTCTTGGGCTAACCACAGGTTCCCAGCTCACAGCAATTTAATCACAAAGAATGTTTCTTGATACTTCTATAGCTGTCTGCTGATTTGGAAGATCCTGAGCACAGAGTGAGGAGCCAGATACATAGACAGGCAGCCAGGTGAATGACCAGTGTCACTGTGATGGCAAAACCATGTCACTGTGATAGCAGTACAGACCCTGAGGCCAAGCTACTTGCATTCCATTTTAGAGGACCTAGAGCAAGTCATACATATAACCCCTATGGGCCTCCATTGCCTGATCTATAAAATGGGAATGAACAATATCTGCTTGAATTTAAAGACAATATCTGCAAAAGTCTTAGAATATTCCTGGCACAGAGTAAGCACTGAATGAATACGAAAAATTTCATGAATATGAAAACTTCTTTGGCAAGACTTGATCTGTATGTTTTCTTCCAAGTCCAAAATGTCACAATTTAGAAATCAGTTCAGTGTTTACAAAATCTTGCAGTTCTTCAAGGCAGTCTTTGTGCCTTCACCCTGCCGTTTTAAAGAGAATGTGGATTTAATGCACTGTCAGGGAGCCCACCAAGGCTTCAGAGGCCTTTCTTGGCTCAAAGGCTCCTTGGGCTGTGGGACAGGGCAAGCCCCCATGTGCTTGGCAAGCCCCTTGAGATCACAGTTTCTTTGCTTCCTCTTCTGTGACTTCAGTTTCCTTCCTTTTACTTAGGAGAAAGCAGAATCCTTAAGAGTGGCCCGCTGGGTCCACATCTATGGGCAGACTGGGTATATGGCCACCCTATCCCACCCCCACCCCCCCAAACTGAGCCTCCCTTCTTTGCCTCAGCAGTGGGTGAAAATAAGTGTCAAGTTCTGACCCACACCCTCCCTCTTCTACTTCCTGGAAACTTCCCAGGGTACTGAACTTGCTCAGCAGATTCAGATTCTACTCGTCATTCATTCATCACGATGTTGCCATAAGCCAAACCCTCTTGCCTGACTCCACCCTCATTAGATTTCAATAAAAAGCAAAGACACAGCCCCCAGAAAAGCAGAGAAGCTGAAACCAGCTCAGAAACCTCCAACTCTCACACTGAAGCTGGTGCTCCTACCCTCCACCATGCAGGTCTCTGCAGTCATTCTGTGCCTGATGCTCACAGCAGCCACCTTCAGCACCCCCCTGCTGGCTCAGCCAGGTAAGGCCCTGCCTCCTTCCTTCCGAAGCACATCACCCATCTCTGGGTTACCATGCACCTTCATCTCACCTTAGCAGCTCTTCTTCCAACATGAGGCAGCTCATAGGAGGACAGGGAGAGAGCCTAATCACACTGTGCTCCAAGGCAAAGAGCTAGAGTTCCAGCTGTGGACTCCAAATACAGCTCCTTGCAGGGTTGCAGCTCTAGAAACACACTTCTCCAGCTATTTTCAGTTGTACTAGGGGGTCTGGGTGACCAAAAGGAGGGGCATCTGGTAGCGGGTATTTGCAGACACAGGGAGGAGGGAGGAGACGCAGGTCTGAACTGTGCTTCATTCAGCCCAGCTTCTAGAGCCAGTGACTCTGCAGATGCATTAGGTATCAGCGACACTCGTGGCCAAGCATGAATTTTGGGGGTTTAAAAGGAGGCCCCATAGCTAGGATCCCTAGGTGATCTTTAGCCCTGATAATTTGAATTATTGCTCCCTTCTAATAATGTTTTCCTGAATTACCTAGTTTTAACAGCTCCCCTTTCCCTTGGCTATTACCAACATTGCACACCCATTTTATAGAATGGCAAAATGAGCCAGTGCATCAAAGGTCTAATTCTAGCTTTGATGAAGTACTAGGATTTAATAGGTCCTACCTCTACCTCTGCCGTCGCTTTTCCGTCTTCTCATGACTCTTTTCTGTTCTAAGATCAGAAACACCTAACCATCCTAAAATACCTTTGCTTTGTGATTTATTTTCCAGATGGAGTTAATGCCCCAGTCTGCTGCTATATATTTAACAAAAAGATCCCACTGAAGAGGGTGGTGAGCTATGAAAGAATCACCAGCAGCAGGTGTCCCAAAGAAGCTGTGATGTGAGTTGAACATACCAGTCCTAACAGGTCCACAGTTCTCCCTTGGAAAGCAAGAGATAATCCCCACAAACTTAGAGTCAAAGAGTTGTACCCTCAAACCCAATGCTCAACGGTCTCAAGTGGGAAAATTGAGACCAACAAGGAAAAGTTGATTCTCAGCATCATTCTCCATGTGGATGTACATTCAGGCCGTCCCAACTTCCTTAGCCGAAAGGCAGGATGGCTTCACCTGGGAACCTAGTAGAGCTGCTCCACGTTCCCCCGCCCACCTGCCTCCTCCTTTACCTCCCATGTCAGCCATTGGTGTAAAGTAGGCTGTGCTCCTGCACTGAAACTGCAGAGGTTTAACTCTGTCCTCTCTCTCCCACAGCTTCCAGACCATAGCGAACAGGGAGATCTGCGCTGACCCCACGCAGAAGTGGGTCAAGGACTACATTGCCAAACTGGACCAGAAAACCCAGCTGAAACAGAATTCAACTGCACCAGCAACTTCAATCCTCTTGAACACTAGCTTCACCACCCAAGAGCCTAAAAACCTGTAGCTAATTTATCTACCACTGTATTTCCTCAATAACCTCTAGTACTAGTATGAACTTTATTGATATGAAACATGATGTCTTAAGTAATGTTAATCTTATTTAACTTATTGGTATTTTAATTTTATCTTCCGTGAGTATTAGTATTTGTAGAGACTTGGGAACTTTGTTCTCTTTCTATGAAACCCAATTCTACACCTGGGATGTTATTAAGGTCTTTGCAAGGATCTTGAATGCAAAAAAAAATTGTTTTAAATTTCAAAACACCGCTAAAAATATTGTTGTGAAAGTGAATATTATATAACTATTGAATTAAAAAATATATATTTTTGTATAAAACTTGACTTTTGGTGTTTGCTTGAAGGAAACAACAAAGCTGAGATTATGAATCAGATAAAAGAAATATAACTCCCAACCTATTACAGATTAGATGTGCTGAGTTCATGTCCCCTGAAATCAAAGAATGAATTCTAAGAGACAGTGGAGGTTAAGAGTAACAAAATTTTATTGAGAAACAGCTCCTGAGAGATGGGGGGTGGGGGAGATTCTGAAAGTGGGTTTCCACCAAGGTCCTTTGCCAGGTGTAATTTATGCAATGAAGTCACAATGTGGGTACAATGTGGGTACAATGTGGGTCAAGCTACAATCAACCTATAGAATTATAAGTACAGCCACTTAGCTAATATCAATCCAATAAGGAAATGAGTCACATAGCAAGGGTGCTTGAAAAAAATCAAGATATTCTTGGGAAATGATGGGTCCAGATGCTCTGATCACCCACCTGGGCAATTGATGCCTATCTGAACTTGCTGGACCAAATGGTGCTAATTACAAAAGAATTTCAAGTTATTGTTTATCTCTTAGGGAGGCATGAAAGCCTGTCCTTTGTGCCTTTATCTTGAAGCCTGGCCTTCTTCAGATGTGCCTCTAGCCACAATTCTGATGCCTTTATATACTCTGACATTTTAGAAAGCTTAGTCCCTCTCTATGTATTAATATTTATCTAACTTAACTGCCTATAACATTCCCCATCTGAAGAGATATCCCTAACTGTGATGTCTTAGTTACTTTTCTCTTGTTGCTGAGACAAAATACCTGACACTCAAAGTTAAAGGGGAAAGTTTATTTAGCTAATAGTTTGTAGAGGTTTTAGTCCGCAATCAGCAGGATGGCACACAGAGGAGAGACAGTTCATAGCAGCCAGAAGGTGGCAAAGTAACAAGGGACAAGGCAAGCCTTTCTCTGTCCTTTCTATTGTATCCAAGCTACTGGGATTAGGCCAGTGCCAAAGCTATCAGTGGACTGATTTAGTAATCACACAGTCTCAGTCCAAGCATTCCACCATGAATGAATCACATACTGTAGGTCCAGACACCTCTGAAAAAGCCCCACCTATGACTGCATGAGGCTTTGGGGGGCATCAAATACAAACCATAGCATGCAGTTAGGGGAGAATGGGGAAGTTTCAATCTATCTGCTTCAAGCTGAGAAGGGTTGGTGTAGAGAATACTGCAGTTAGGGGCCTTTTCCAGAGAGCCGATCTAACAGATTGTGGAGAGAAATCATGCTGCAGTTTAGCAGTCATGAACTCCTTTTAAAAGGTCAATCTAGTGAATTCCAGTAAAAGGTGTGTGGCACATTTGTGGTTGGTTCCATCTGCATGATCACTTGGAGTTTGGCAGCTTCTAGGTGACAATAAACAACCTTTGCCAAGAGATTAAAGTGCATACAACCAAAGCATGGAAAGGCAGATTGGGGAATGGAGCCACATCAGACACTGCTCTTAAGGGACTGGAATAGTGACTGTAACCAGATGGCTCCTAGACTGGTCTAATAATGGAAGTTATCTATATGTCTGAGATTTTTTTTCACTTGGTCTGAATTATTTATCTGAAGACTACAAATTTAATTTATTAGTGCACACAAGTCTCTCCAGTTTTAGATGTAAGAAGATGGAGAGTTCAGTGGTTTTGAGGAACAATTTTAGCTATGGAATTTAAAGACTCTTGCTGAGCTTTTATAGCTTCCACTGAAGCTTTCTTGCCTCATTAAACCATAACAGTGTTAGCTACAGGTGTAGCTGGGAGCTGCTAGTAAGGGTCAGTGATTGGAGCCCCATTTTTATATCAAGCTTTTATTACTGTGATATTAATTATTTATACATCTTTTGGTTATACTTCTCTACTGTGTGTTTAAGATCAAGTTAAAGTGAGACCTGTGTTAATCAAAATTAACCTCTTGCTATCTCTTGGGTCTGCTAAGACTCTTCAGAGGTTACTTTTGGAACCATATACAGAGCCTCTCAGCTCTTCCATCAGTGTCGGCTGACACTGATGTGTCACAGTCTTGCTTGATCATGTGGCTTTCCATAGAAGCATGGGAGAGATTTTTCTCTCTCTGGTGAACTACCTTTTTAGTATCCTGGACCCTCTAGGGACCAACAGTCTCCCTGCTCAGGAGGTTGAGTGATTCTTCAAAGTTGCAGGATCTTGTAGAAAAAGTCCTTTCATATTCTGGATCTTTGTTGATCTTTGAGGGTCAGCCAAAATATTGGCTGTCCTCTTACCCCAGTTATCTCTCTAGCTCTCACCTCCAAACCTCAGTTATTAAACACCCAGGAGGTCAGTTACATCCTAATTTTATGATCTTATCTAGATTCCAAGAACCTTCAAATATATGGTAAAACCAATGAACTGTTATTTCTTTACCAGTTGTGGTTGAATTAGAAGTTGAATTCCTCCAGAATGTTAACAGGTAACATTTATAAAGTCTTCCAGAGAAAACTTGAGGTCAAGGACAGCATATCATTCTAACATAACAATCGTGGTGACATTATTATATTAGAACTATCAGGTTTTCTTATTATCTCTGAAACACATTTAAATGATCATCTTAGTATAGAATAACTTTTTAGTCAGTTATCTTTATCTAATTACAAGATATTAAGTGACATAAAGAAACTTTTACCTAAATTTTTTATCTTTCGATAGAGTGCCACTTAAGAAGAATGTACTTGTCCATAGATGTACTTTTTAGGTTATTGATGTCTAACCTTTAATTTCTAGAGTGACACTGGCTGGACTACAAAGGTTTAAGTATCTCTAACTGTTATAACACATACATAATCACATGTTTCAATCCCTTAAGCACAAGCTTTGAAAAAGTATCTGTATCATCTGGTTGACTGATATTGGATTGGCAAGCACATTTCATCACAAATAGTCAGAATACAAGTAAGGTAAAGTGAGATGCTTGAACCTAAAAAAGTTTATCATCATAAAGAACTTTAGCTAGAAGTCACAAGTGTGATAAGATGTTTTTTAGGTTTTGTCTCTTTGAAGACATGCATTTGGGAAACACAAATACAAAATGTAATATACCATGAAGTTAACGATAATTGGCAACACAGCTCTACTCCTAAGACAAATTTTAGACTCCTTCAACAGGTTTTATACGGTGTAACTACATTGACAGAAATTAAGGACACCTTTTCCACTCTGATAAGTTTAGGAAACAGTGTTAATGACCACAAATAGACTTATTACACAACATACATGTGTATCTCATTTATACAGTAACAAAAATTCTTGTTTAATCAAAGCTGACTGATGTAGATCAAGTTCAAATGTCAGGACCAAATTTAAAGAGAAGGCAAACTGATCATTTTATGTTTAAGGCCTAAGCATACATTGTATAAAAGAGAACACCTATTAGTTACTTTGTATGTATTAAACATATGTAGTTGTAACTCTGTAAACTAACTTTAAAACTTGGGCTCACAGCATAGCTTGTTTTTAGATGTATACATACATACATGCCCAAATATATGTTGTCATACACTAAGATAACAGTTGTTTATTTAATCAATCATGAACTGATTACTGAAAACATTTTATAGGCTAAAATTCAAATACTCTTTAAGTTCACTTTTTAGTAATGAACAGCCTAACAATGAGAACATAACAACCTCATTTTAGTAAAATACAGAACCTTTGCTTTTAAATCTAGTTTTGTAAGTTTAACCTAGAACATCTCAATATTTTAGAAAATTATATTGTTTCAGACATAGAACACTTAACTTTTGAATTATTGCCAAAAACAGTTATTCTAGATGACTCATCATAACAGTTAACACTTTTCACAGTTAACACTTTTCACAGTTAACATTTTGAACAGTTATTTTAGGTGACTCATTATAACAACTAACACTTTAACAGTTACCACTTTTTAAAGTATATATATATATACTTATTTTATATATACATATATACTTGACCAAGGAAAACTCTTTAAGTTATGGTACCGACAATAATAGACTGGCATTTATAAGACTGATTTTTGATATTATTTTGGTCGTCTAACAACCTAGATGGAAATATATTACCAACTTTAAAAACATCTTGACTCTAAGTGATTTAAAGTAGCCTGCTGTTAAGCTATATGAACCACAAGCATTTGAGATAATGTTTTGAGTGTTTGTCTACAAACCAACTTAAGTAGAACTTTTGGAGGATAACGTATACTTAAAAGTTAACCAGAGACACATTAACCTAAATCATATGTAACTTTTAATGTTATCAGACTTTAAGGCTTTTATTCCTATGTAAGGCTCGAGCCTGTCAGTCTTTATCTGGTAATGTTTTAAATGAGTTTGGCTACTCTGAAAACCTATCCAAATGGTTTTCCATGAAAATCCCAAAAAGAGCCAGAAAAAGAAGAAATTGTTGAGCTCAAATATACATTTTTCTTAAATGAAGCAGCTGCAAGTGCTTTAAGTGGTTATTAACACACATTAAACAGACAGATGAATAAACATATAAACACAAAAAACAATTATTTTAAAATCAGAGTACACTCTCAAATGTATTGGTCAAGTTGATCTACAATAACTTATAGATTGTTAGATTTGTATCTAGAAAAAGACTAGTCAGAACTTTTAAATAGGCCATCAGTTAGCAGAGATCTCTTGTAATAAGAATCAGAGAGAAAGAAACCCCTTTACAGCTGAAAGCAAAGACTATTTAAGAACGGACCTAGGCTGATGGTTTATCCTATTGGAATAGGCAGCTTAGCTACACACGCTTCTTGTTGTTGTTGCTTTAATAGCCACTGTTATTTGATAGCCACATCTCATGGCCCAAAAGTGCTGTTTGGATATCCAGATGTAACTATTTCCTCTAAACAGACAGACTGTTATAGGTAATTTCAACTACCTTATTTTCAGTTAGTGTTCAGGCCATGTTTGGGTGTACAAAGAGACTAAGTGACACTCTTTGGAGCTAAAAGGTGGATGAAGAAGGCCTGTGAAGGTCCCAATCTGCATGCTACAGATGTCTACTTATGACAGTTTCTTCTCATTTGGAAAAGAAACAAGGGGAGAGAAGGTGTCCCTGTTGCTCTACGCCCAATCTAAGGAATCCTTTGGACCAGTGATGGTGAACCTTTACAGCTGCCAATGATACAAACAGCCTGATGTGACATGTGTGCCATGGGTTTGCCACCACTGCCTTAGACTTAGCCACATGCAGTGCCAGCAGCAGTGAACTGGAGGTGTGAGGAAGTGGCCAGAATGAGGTTAGCCACTCTTACTGTACACCTGGGCTCCCTTCCTCATGATCTTGTAACTCTTGGATCGTAGTTAGCTATAGGCTTTTAACAGTGGCTGGCCTGGCAAGATGTTCTGGAGAGAAATCACGGCAAGAAAGAGGCAATTCTCTGAAGACTGGGACTCTGGCTATCCCTTAATACCTGTTTCTGTTCAAAGCTGCTATTAAATTCATAACGGTCCCTGGAAATGTTTTTGTGTTCTGCCAATGAACACATCTGCTATGAAAACCAGTCAGTGTGCCCTGTGCCCCTATTCTTAGACACACCCAAGAGCACAAGCTGCATTCTTGAGAGGAGGGAGAAGTGGAAGGAGTTAAATTCCAGTTCTGCCAAAGGGCTGAAAGGCTGATAGACTTGGACTAAAATGTTTACATTTATTCTTTGACAGTTTGAGGGTTAAATCCTAGACCAGTTTTTAAGAATATGTCCTAGAGATAAGTGAAGGTCAGCTTCACTCTGGAAGGGTCACAGGGAAGGGGAAATTCTGGAAATTTGGTGCTAGAATCCAGCAGCCACAGAGAAAAAAAATTGTCTTAGTCTAATTTAGAACTAGCAAGTTAGAACTAAATCCTAACCATCTCTAGGGCAGAAAGTCAAGACCAAAAGCTTTCCCAGATGGGTTTCCAGTCCTTAGCAAAATATGCTTCCAAAGACAAAAGCTATTGACTCCAACTCACTGCCAAGCAGAAAACCAACAATCAGAGAATCTAAATGATTGCTTTTTTAACTTTATGAGAGAGACCAAGAAAGAAAATCAAAGGAGAGACTGAAGATGTTCCTTTAAGCTTTATTGTTTAGGCCTCATAAATGTGTGTGATTTTGAAAGCAGCTCTCCCTAGTGCCACCCAGACATTGGTTCCGTCCACTGTGTCTCAAAATGAGGATCTCTTGCTGATCACATGAGAAAGCCCTGCCCAGGCACCAGGTTGGCCAAAGCCCTCATGTGTGTTTTTCTGTATGGTCATGAATTTTTATTCCCTTCCAACCCAGGGATAGGGATTATGTAGTCTATAAAGAAGTATCTGTCTTTGGTGCCCTTGTAGATGAGCACTCATCTTCTAAGGGCTCAGGAGCTTCCAACTGGAAAGGAAACAAAAGATTTGTAGGGTTGCAGAGAGAAGCACATTACCATTTCCTGACACACATCCCTGACAGAGGTGAAAGTCCATAATCTGTGCCCTAGCCTCGGACACACCCTAGAGCAATATCTGCAAAGCAATTAGAAATTTAAAAAATCATTCAAAGAGCTGTCTAAAATAAGACAATAGGCATCTCATAACCACCAAACAAATCAAGAAATGAATACACGTAAATTCAGCAATAAGAGCAGAAGTAAATCTAAATGAAGCATATACAAACAGGAATAGAAAGTCCTGCCTACAAAAATAAAAATGTCCAATCAAAGAAACCTAAATATGAAGGCATCACAATCTTCCCATGCTTTCAACTTAAATTTATCATATTTTAACTAAAAAGAAAAAGCACAAGCAACTGCCAAACAAAAGATGACAATTTGTGATTACCTAAACAAATCACAATCCAGAATCCCTTTAAAATATTTCAGGTGGGGAAAGGAAAAATTATGAGAAAAGAAAAAAATGGAAACAAAGTCTATGTAAATAGGGAAGGGCGGAGGGGGTGAAGGGCACACAGGTAATGGGGAAAAAATAAGAACCAAGATACATCATGTACAGGTACAAGCACCCAATGATAAATGTAAATGTATTGTATACCTAAAATGTACCAATAAAAGAATTTAAGCAAAAAAAAAAAATTTCAGGTGTTATGAAACAAAAGCAATCTCTTATCTCTTTCCAAAGATCTTGATCCAAAATGACAGAGGAGAAATATAACTCCCAGTCCGCTAGATATCAGATGTGCCAAGTGCATGTCCCCTGAAATCAAAGAATGAACTCTAAATAACAATGAGGGCTTAGAGTAAAAAAGGTTTATTGAGACAGAGCTCCTGAAAGACAGGAGCAAGTCCCAAAAGTGTGTTTCCCCCAAGATCCTTTGTCAGGGTGATTTATACAGCAATGTCACAATGTGGGTACGACATGGGTCAAACTACAATCAACCTGTAAGGTTACACGGACAGCCATTTGGTTAATATTGATCCAATAGGGAAATAAGTCACATAACAAGGGTACATGGAAAGAACAAAGGCATATTTGGAAAGGGATGGATGAGAACAGACACTCTGGTTACCCACATGGGCGACTGATGCCTATCTGGGCTTACTGGAACAAGTGGTCCTAATAGCAGAATAATTCCGTGTTACTGTTTATGCCTTAGGGAGGCAAGCAGGCCTGTCATTGCATCTTTATCTTGGGGCCTGGCCTTCAGATTTGCCTCTAGCCACAATTCTGACCTCTTTATTTTTCACTGACTTCCGGGAGAGTCCAGACCCTCTTTGAATGTGTATTAATTTTTATCTAACTTAGCTGCCTATAATAAAGACTTGGTGATGAGGGAGAAAATGGTTCCAGAATGTGTGGTCATTCATATATTGGAGGATTGGGAATGTGGGTCAGCTCCAGTCTCCTCCACTGGGTGGCCCCATTTGAATGTCCATAAAAGAATCTTTAAGACACAGCCCAATCAGGCAATCCAGTACAGTGCCCCAGTCCCTCACACCAGCTGTTCCGATCCCTGTGATCCTAGTCACAAAATCCTCAGCCTCATCCCTCTTCTCACAGCCCCTGGCCCCTGCCCACAACCCTTCCTGTAATATATTCAAACTGGGTTACCCAACTCCAATCTGTACCCACCCAGTTAACTCTCTAACCCAGAGTCATCCACACACTGCAAGCAATGGGAACGGAGGAAAGAGTTCATTACCATCAATCAGATGGTTAGATTAAAGTTTTACAGAGAGGAGAAGATGTGAATTTATCCTTGATGAGTTCTCTAGAGAAAAAGCACAACAGGATTACTAAGAAAAGAAGAAATGGAAACAAATACCTAGGGATAGAAATGATGATTATGTGTACATCAGAGGGAGTAATCCAATCAGATGTTTACGTTAACCAATGGGAATTTCAGAAAGGAAGGTTGAATGAAAGGTTTTGAATATTTATTAAGGAGCAGAGTTAGTACTGTAGCCAACTTTGTAATTTAAAAACAAATGTTGAAAATCTTTGGTCCCCTGAGGAGGGACAGGCCCTGTTCACGGGTTCAGAAGTGGATTTCCAAAGATGTAATTTGTTGGCTTCATGCAGACACGAAGAAATGGGGACAAGTGAGCGACTACTGCTGTTTCTTTTAATTCATTAAGTTTATTGGTATATTTAGGTATACGGTATGATGACACCCATCATTGGGAATTTGTACCTATACATGATAGATCTTGGTTCTTATTTTTCCCCATCTCCCTGCTGATCCAGCAGGAGACAAGGGCCTGAATACAGAGCCTACAAAATAATGTTGGAAAAGAATGAGCTAGGAAAGGTGAAATGTTGAATCTTGTCAATGGAGGAGGACTTGTAGCCTAAAATATGCAAGCCTACTCTTCTAGATACATGCTAAGGGGTCAGATTCCCTGAAATCAGAACATACTTCCTTCCATCACCATTTCTCAACCCAATCCCGGAGCCTGTGATCATCCATTTAAATGCATGGCCTTTCCCTTCCTAAATGTCCACCTGAGGTCTATATTCCCTTGAATAGCATTTGAACTCACCTCTGGGGCATTTAGTCACCTGGGCACACAGACAGCCCCTTCACGAAAGAAAGCAAGCATCTTCACTCCAGCAAATTAACTCTGCGCAGAACTCACCTTCCCAGTCTTATAGAAAGATGATCCCTGGCAAGATAGACTAAGAGTGCCTTTTGGCATCATGAGTTGCTGGGGAGAGCTCTATTTGCCAAGAAGGGCACTACACTCTAAACACCGAACTGCCACTGTCTCACTGTCAGGTATTCTGAGTCTCTGTCAATAAAATGGACTGATAATGTGCTACATATAGGAACCCACAGGCACCTAAACATTCTTCTAGTACAGGGAAGACTTCCACTTGGAGCTATACAGGAAGAGTGAGATTCTGCTTCTACATTTCTGAGCCAGACCAGGGTCCCTGCTGCTCTGCTGCCGGCTGAAGCATTCCTTCAAAGCTCTAAGTGCCCTGATACATCAGTTGGGGCAGATGATTTATTGGCAGTTATTTATGGAACTCACTGACCTTCATTTCAGGTTCAGCAACCCTCCTTGTCCTCATCCCTCCACTTCTCGTCTTGCTTACCAATCAGAAATGAAATTTCAAGTTGCAGGGATGCTAAAAGGCAAAAGTAGAATGGAGTATAAACAAGTTAGACCTCACCATCTAGCTTATGGAGAACCAGGACTGCTAATTCCAGGCAGATTTGAGCAGAGTCTGAAAGGAGGAAAGGTAGAGAGAAAGAAAGGTCCAAATGTTCCAGAATAAACTTGCACTGCATTTTCAAGCCATATCTATTCATTTTAAGGAAGTCTTGAATCCACTTTTTTCCCCAGCCACGCATGAGATTCCTTTTTCCTCACATGACAAAACAGAGCATAAACCATTGGCAATGCTCAGGGCCTTCTGGAGGGAATGCCAAGAACAATGAATTCATTTCCTGTTGCTGCCAGGTGTCAGTTCAGGAAATCTAGGCTTTTCTTATCAAGCTCAAAAGTCTTCCAGCTTCTGTCCTTTGCCAAATTCCAGAGACACTTTCACATTTTTAAGTGTTTTTTACAGCAGCACCCTACTTTCAAACACCAATAACTATGTTAGTTTCTTACTGCTACAGTGAAAAAAATTACCATAAGCTTAACAGCTTAAAACAACACAAGTGTGTTGAATTACAGTTGGGGAGGCTGAAAGTCTAATAATGGGCCAGTAGGGCCTCACTCTCCCTGGAGGATTAGGGGAGAATCATTTTCTTGTCTTTTTCACCTTCTCAAAGCTATCTATATTCCTCATCCCAGGGTTCCATCCTGTATTTTCAAAACCTTTCTCTCAGTATCTTTCCCACCCCCTCCTCCCATTTCTGTAGTCATATCTTGTCTCTGACTCTGACTTTTCTGCCTTCATCCTAAAAGCACTTTTGTGATTATATTGAGACTATACGGATAACCCAGGACAACCTCCTCCATCTCAAGATCCTTAAATTGTCAAATCTACTTAAATTATCACATCTAAATTCCTTTCACCATGTCAGGTAACATATGCAAAGTTTCCAGGGACCGGATTAGGATGTGGGTATTATGGGGAGAAGGGTATCCTTCAGACTGCCACACCTAGGGACAAAAGCTTTACAACAGGTAGCTGGGTGCTGTGGCCTGGCCTTAGAACCAGGTCTGGTTTTCTGATGTTGTGAGATATTCTTGAGCAAGTCCCCTTTCATCCATGTCTGTTCAGGTTATGAACTCATTTCGTGCATCAAATTGTCTCTAAATAGCCTGTGCATCAAAGCCACCCAAGTTTCTTTCCAAATATCAGCAGATCCCCCAAAGAGTCTGACTCAGGGTGTCAGAAGGTGTGGGGAAAGCTACCGATCCCATTGGTCAATTTTATTAGAAGATCCTGGAACACACAGGAGTTGGGGTTCCATCTCCTCTGATCTCTCACTTAGGTTTCTGTAGATACAGCCAGTGCTGAGGCTCTGGCCTGGGGCTTCGTGGAGTCTTCTGTTCTGACCTAGACATCAAATTTGCAACCAGGAGTGAAAGAAAATGCAGATTCCAAAAATAAATTTAGAACTAGAAGTGTCAACCATTTCACCATCTCAAGAAGTGAGGTAGATTTTTTTTTTTAAGTTTTAAACAGATACATACAATTTGCACATATTTATGGGACACCCTGTGATTTTTTTTTTTTTTTTTTTTTTTTTTACACAGGCTCTCACTATGCAGTTCAGGCTGGTCTTGAACTCACTATGTAGCCCAGGCTGGCCTCAAACTCATGGTGATCTTCCTGCCTCAGCCTCTGGAGTCCTGGGATTACAGGTGTGTGCCACCACACCCAGCTCATGTAATATTTTGATACATACATATATTATGTAATGTTTAAATCAGAGTAAACATATCTATCACCTAAACAATTATTAATATTATTGTGAAGACATTCAAAGTCATTTCTTTTAGCTTTTTAAAAAACATCTACCCAGTACATTATCATTACCACTGTACAGTGGAGAGACTAGATAATGTCACTGTACTATGCAGTAAAACAAAAGAATTAATTTCTCCTATATTAGTACCTATTAGTTAATCATTCCCCATCCTTTTCATTCGCCTACTTTCCCCAGCCTCTGTTTTCTATCATTCTATTCTTAACATCTATGAGATCAGCTATTTTACATTCCACATATGAGTGAGATCATGAAGAACTTGTCTTTCTGTACCTGGCTTACTTCACTTAACATAATGATCTTCACGTCAAGCTGTGTTGTTGAAAATAGAAGGATTTAATCCTTTTTTGTTGCTGGATAGTATTCCCTTACGTGTATGTGCCACATTTTTTCATCCACTTGTCATTTCGTTGATACTTCGGGTGCTTCAATTCCGTGGCTATAGTGACTAACACTGCAATGAACACAGAAATACCAACATCTCTTCAACTGACTTATTTTACTTCCTTTGATTGTAAACCCAGTAGTGGGAAAGCTGGCTCATAGGGTAAGTTCTATTTTAAATTTTTTAAAGAACCTCCATGTTTTTCACAATAGCTGTACTAATTTACATTCCCACTAACAGTGTGCAGTGGTTCCCTTTTCTCCAACTTATGGCTGGCATTGTTATCTTTTTATCATGGCCCTTCTAACTGGAATGAGGTAATATCTCCTTGTGGTTTTCATTTACATTTCTCTGATGATTAGTGATGTTGAACACTTTTTAGTGTATCTGTAGGCCATTTGCATGTCTTCTTTTATAAATTGTCTATTTAGATTTATTGTCCATTCTTTAATTGAATTATTTGTTTCATTTGCTATTGAATTGACTTCCTTATATGTTCTTTATATTAGCCCTTTGTCAGATGTATAGTTAGCAAATATTTTCTCTCATTCTGTAGGTTGTCTTTTCATTCTTTTATTTCTTTTGCTGTGCAGAAGATTTTTAGTTTGATGAAATTTCATTTGTCATTTGTCATATTCATTTGTCCTGTTCCCTGTGCTTTTGGGTTCTTATTCATAAAATCCTTGCCCATTCCAATGTCCTGAAGCATTTCTATGTTTTCTTATAGTAGTTTTATAGTTTCTAATCTCATATTTAGGCCTTTAATCTATTTGAATATGGTGAGAGAGAAGAGTCTTGTTTCATGCTTCTGCATGTGGAGATTTCATTTTCTCAGCACTATTTATTGTAGACTGTATTTCTTTAATATACACACATCTCAGCACTCTTGTTGAAATCAGTTGGTTGTAGATGGTTGGAAGATAGACTTTTTAAGAGGCTTTGAATACCAAAGTATCCATCAAGCCTTTCAGTTGAATAGATAAGGCTGAAGAAAGCAAGTGGGTTAAGGATGCTACATTCTCATTCAAGCCTGAGAACCTCAGTCTGAAAGAGAATCAATGGGTTGGGTGTGGAAGAAGCAAAGAAATCAGTCAAGGATACATGTAGGGAGAGATTTCACACATCTTAACCGATAGATCAGAAATATACTAGTAGAAGGTTTTGACTGTTCAAGCTGTTAAGCAACTTTCAAATCTTCCATAGGTCAAAGACAAACTAAAAAAGGCCATGTCCACCACCAAGTTCCACTGCTAGTGTGGCCAGGGGAAAGAAATGGACAAGCAAGGGCCTCACAGAAAGTGGATCTAGGGTCCTCGATAAGGAATCTCCTCCTGAGATCAGGATCAAAGCCTCTGTTCTGGTGAAAGCCCTCTCAGTGTCTATGCAGCTGTGCAGAGCTGCTGTGGATTGTTCACTGCTGCATTTCCCCAGTGCCATTTGCCTTTTCCAAAGGGGGTGTCCACTGCAACTGGCCTGCTCCTGTTCCACCCGATATATAGGTGTCTTGGGAACAGATAAATTGTTCATTTGCTAGAAGTACCATTGATCTTTTAGTGAAGACTATGGTATTCAATTCTATGAGATTTCATTTTCTCTTTTTTTAGCTTTTAAATTTTTATGAAATGTTGCTAAAATCACATAGCATAAAATTTGCCATATTTGCCATTTTAGGCCTTAGTTTAGTAGTGTTAATGTTGATATTTTTTTAATTTTCTTTTTTTTAAATTTCATTTTAGTTTATTAGCACTTGTGTGTAGTGCATAATGTTTCCCTTCCTTGTGGGGAGTTGGTATGTGTATGTAGCATATTTCAATTCCTTTTTCACCCTTTTTCCCTTCCCTCTCTTTACTTTTCACCTATCTCTTGGTCCCCTTTCTTTATCTTTTTCTTGTACATGTCTGCAGGCCACAATGTCTGCATTCTTTGTGCGCAGTTGGTACTTGCACATAACATGTCCCAATTCCTTTTTTCATTTCCTATCTCTCTCCTTTCCTTCTGTCTCTTGATGCCCTTCCTCTTTGAGAAAGATCTATTGCAACAGATCGCCAGAACCTTTTCATCATGCAAAATTGAAACTCTGTGCTCATTTCCCGCTTTGCTTGGCTTCTGGTAATCACCATTTTACTGTCTGTCTTCATGAATTTAAGAATTTTGGGTACCTTGTATACATGAAATCATAAAGTATATATCTTTTTGAGACCAGCTTATTTCATTTGAGATAATATCTTCAAAGTTCATCTTTGTCATAATATGTCACAATTTCCTTTTTAAAAGGCTGAATAATATTCCATTGTGTGAATATTTCACATTTTGTTTGCTCATTCCACCAAAGATGGATATCTGGGTTGTTTCCACCTTTCGGCTATTGCATGCAATGCTGTTATAAATGTGAGTATACAAAATCTCTTCCATATTCTGTTTTCAGTTCTGTTGGTTATATACCTAGATGTGGGATTGCTGGCTTGTTAGTAATCTTATTTTTAACATTTGGAGGAACTGGCATACTGTCTGCCATAGTCCATGCACCATTTTACATTTATGCACGAGAGCTCCAGTTTCTCTACATCTTTGTTAGCATTTGTTATTTCTCCATTTTTAATATCTGCATCCTAATGGGATGAGTTGATATCTCCCAGTGTTTTTGTATTTTAATGTCTCTAATGATAATTTGATCATGTTTTCATATACTAGTTGACTATTTGCATGTCATCTTTGGAAAAATGTCCATAGGGATGTCTTTGCCCATTTTAAAATTTAGATATTTAATTTTTTGTTACTGAGTTGCATGAGTTCTTTATAGATTCTGGATGTTAAGTCTTTATCAGTTACAAAATTTGAAGATATCTTCTTCCATTCCATAGGTTAAATTTTCACTCTGCTGACTGTTCTTTGATGCACAAAGGTTTTTAAGTTTTATGTTTGATGTAGTCCTGTTTACCTATTTTTGCTTTTTTCTCTGTGCTTCTGGTGTCATATTCAAGAAATCATTATGAAATACAATTCCATAAAGATCTTCCCCTATGTTTTCTTCTATGTGATTTGTAGTTTTAGGTCTTGCATTTAGATTGGTGATTTGTTTTGAATTAAATTTTGTATATGGTATAAGGGTCCCACTTTATTCTTTTGCAGGTGGATATCCAGTTTTATGAACATTATTAATTGAAAAGACTGTCCTTTCTCCATTGGCTGCCACTGGCACCCTTGAAAGACCATAGGCTTAAGAGTTCTTTTCTGGGCTCTTTACGCTATTCCATTGGTCTATACATCCTTCTTTATGCCAATAACACATAATTCTGATTACTATAGTTTTATTGTATGTTGTGAAATAAGAATGTGTAAGACTTTCATATTCTTCTTTTACAAAATTTTTTAAATTTGGAGTTGCTTGATATATCACATGAATTTTAAAGTAGATTTTTTAATCTCTGCAAAAGATCCATTGAAATTTTGATGGGTATTGCATTGAATTTGAACATCACTTTGAGTAGTATTGATAGCTTAATATTAAGTATTTCAATCCATAAGAATGAGAAGTCTTTCCATTTATTTATACCTTCCTTAGTTTCTTTCAGAAATGCTTTATAGATTTTGTTGTTCAAATCTTTCACCTAAGTTCATTTCTAAGTGTTTTATTCTTTTTGAGGCTATTTTAAAAGGAGCTGTTCTATTAATTTCTTTTTCAAGTTGTCCACTACTAGTATACAGGAATGCAACTGATTTTGTGTTTTGATTTTGGTTTAGTTAATTTTTTTCTAATTCCTCAAGGTATAAAAGAGACCACTGATTTTAGATCTTCCTTCTTTTTTAATGTAAGTATTTAAAGCTATAAATTTCCTGAGGTATTATGTTTCTGCACTCCATAAGTTTTAATATTGAACAAATTTTGGACTTAGACAAAAGTTGCAAAAATAATAGAGAAAGTCACAATATATTTCTCATTCAGCTTCAATTAATTCTAACATCCTTTTTTCTACATATTTTGTAAGCTTTGCTATGTCTGCTCCATATATTTTCCTCCTTACAGAATCCAGGTTGAAGAGCAAACTCCTCTGGGTCATGTGATCCTTAGAGTGAAGAGAGCAGGGAGCCATGAAATTGCTGCTAATTTCTGCTCAGATATGGCTTATGAAGCTTTTGCTCACATCCAATTGGCCAAAGCTAAAATATTGATGGCACAGAAAGAATGTCTGCAAAATTCCACTGAGATCCAGTGAATTTCTTGAGTTCATAAACGATTCCCAAATGACAGGGTCAGGAGGAACTGATGACAACTCCCCATGTTGATAAGACCTAATACAATAATCTAATTCTCTAGGGTATGTGGACTCTTGCTACAGGTCCTCTATTAGAGTCCCAGAAAACCATGCCTGGTCACGAGTGACCCTTATACCCACTACCTCTGCAGAACCACTTGCTCTAGAAGCTGGGCTGGATAAAGTATGGACCAGATTCAGGGTCTCCTCCTTCCTCCTGGTATCTGGAAATACTTTGCAAACCTACCACCAGAGCCCCTTCTCTGGTTACCTATACCCCCAAGCACACTGCTGAAAGCAGCTGGGGCAGTAACTGCATGAAGGTGTATTTCCAGGGCTGCACCCCTGCATGGAGCTGGATTCAGGGTCCACAGCTAGAATTCTACTTCAAGCTGTTCCCAGGAGCAACTGTGATTTGGCTCCCTCCTTGTCCCTCTTGAGCTTCCTCAGGTTGGAAGAGAGCTGTCAAGGTGAGCTGAGGGTACCACCTTGTGCTGTGATGGTCTGTGGTAATCCAGAGATAGGTTATGTGCTGCAAGGGGAAGAAGGCAGGACCTTACCTGGCTAATCCAGCAGGAGGGTGCTCAAGGTGGCTGCTGTGAGCAGCAGGCACAAAAGGACTGCAGAGACTGGCATGGTGGAGGGTGAGAGCACCAGCTTCAATGTGAGAGATGGAGGTTTCTGAGTTGGTTTCAGCTACTCTGCTCTTCTGGTGACTCTGTCTCTACCTTTTATACGAAGTAGACTGAGGAGTAGAGGAGGGAGACAGTGAGAGTGGTTTGTCATTCAAAATAAATCATAAGATGCTGTAATAAATCTGCTGGGCCAGCACCCTGCCCTCAGGGGCCATACCAGGATATGAGACAGGAAAATGTGTAGGGGTTGAGCATGGCCTATTTTTCATCTAAGACCAGGAGTAATAGGTGAGTTTGGGACTATGCCCAGGCAAATAGAGGTATGTTATTTATGGCTGTTATTATGAGCTCAGCTTCTTTGAAATGAAACACATTCACTGAAAGAAGAAAGAAGCAGAAATACCAAAATCAAGAGAATGCAAGAGATTCCCCCATTTCCACATGCTGGCAGCATTCCCAGGGTCTCAGTCCAGAAACGGGCACTAAGACTTTGGCTGGATTCCAAAACAGACTGAAAGACGTTCTAGCATTTTAAATCCTAGTGGCTTTTTGGAACTCAGAGAAAATACAATAATAGAACATTAGCAGAATATAGAATGTGGTATTCTTTGAAGAATAGTACTTAAAATTGTAGTATCTTTTCTGGTAATCTATTAACAATCCAACTGAAAACAGTGACTTAAAATGATAACAATCAATGATTTTGCTCTTGAATGTGAAGATTGATTTGGCCTTAGCTGGGTAGCACTTGCTTAGGGTCTTTTATATCTCGGCAGTTAGATGGTGGCTAAAGTTGGGGTTGCCACAAGGCCTTCATTCAGTGTTTGGTGTCTGGGATGGGAGAACTTGAACAACTGGAGGTTGAACTTTATCTAGATTCTTTGGTCTCTTGCTTTCCCCACATCTCCTTTCTCCAGTGATCTCTTCACAAGCCTAAATATTTTACTTAATGGCTTAAAGCTTCCAGGTACAAGACTAGGAAACATAGACCACAACATGTAATGGGCATAAAAAGAACTCAAAGAGATATTTTAAAATCATTAAGAGAAGAACTGTACCAAGAGTCCACATACCCCAGAGAATTAGATCATTGTATTAGGTCTTCTTATCAACACTGAGTTGTCATCAATTTCTCTTGCCCCTGTCATTTGAGGATGATGCTTTCTCATTTTATAGCTATGAAAGTGGAAGTTTAGAGAACACTCTAACGGGCAGAGACATTGAACTTGTGATGGATAGTCTCTACCTTTTCCTATCTCTCTGACTCTTTCTTATCATCCCCTACATTATAAATGGAAAGAACCAGAAAACAAACATGTTCTTGTTTCATTTCAGATGAGTGAATGTCTCCCTCTTGCTGCTATAAAAGAAGTCAGAGAATCCCTGCATAGAGACTGGAGAGCTATTCAAGGATCACCAGCAGCTGCTGCCCCTGGCAAGCTGTGATGTGAGTGGACCAACCCCACCCACCTTCGACCTGCCATCCTGAGTTCTCCCTGGGGCAATGTAGGGCTATTCTCAAATTTGAGCTGGAGCCAAACAGTCAGATGTGTAGACCATCTCTAATCCTAACCAGGAATTTTCCAGTTCAGAGCTGGTAGCTGGATAGGAAGCTGGGAGTGGGAAATCATTTTCTTTTGTGGGATTCAGTTTTCCCATTGGAACCAAAAGTCCCTCACCTGAAACAGTGATAGGAGCTACTTTCCTTAAGGTTCTTCCTTTTCTTGCATTCTTCCTCTTGCATCTCTTGGGCAGTGCCATCACCTTGTGCTAAGGGCCAGGTAGGTCATTCATCAACTAGATTATGGTTCCATGTGAGTCCTGAAGGGCCTCCATCTAACTGAGCTTTCTCTCCCCCACAGCTTCAAAACCAAATTTAACAGGGAAATCTGTGCTGACCCCAAGCAGGAGTGGGTACAGGAATCCATGACGTACTTAGACAACAAATCCCCAGCTCCAAAGTCTTGAATACTCACACCTGAACTGAAACCAAGCCAAGACTTAAGAAGCAAACAATCTTATATCCCCTGTCCTTTGTGAGACTTGATCAGTTTATTATAATCCCAAGGAAGATGAGCTCTGTGTAATAATGTGAATTATAGTTTTTAAGTATTGATTTTTAAAGTTATTAATATTTTAATTTAATCTGCTATGAATTTTGGTGTGGTTTAGATGTAAAACTCTGGCTGCATCAAGTCACTTTAGTCCCACAAAAACTGTGGGATGCTCCTCCCTGTCTACCTTGCCACAATATTATGAAGGGTCTTGCAAGAATCAATGCAAAGACTTTCTTTAAAGATGTTTTGGGAAGGAAGCATGTTATTATACAATGGGATAGTTTATATTTATGAATTTGTATTTACAATAAAATATATTTTTGTATAAACCTGTCTTTAATGGTGTTTAAAGGGATAAAATAAAGCTGGAGGGGCTGACAGATGGCAAAGAGGAGGGCATGGTTATAGAGGGTGAGGTTCTTGTTGTGAAAGGACAAGTATACAATAAATACTGGACTTTCCCCATCTTGGCTTCCCTATGTGTCTAGCAGAGTCAGGCAGGCTGGGGCCAAGAGCTCCAGCTTCAGAGCTCAAAATCTGACATCTGATATTGGCTTTAGTTATTTAT
The DNA here is from genome assembly GCF_000247695.1 of Heterocephalus glaber. The sequence goes on from NW_004624875.1 coordinate 2,149,730, forward strand.
TCAGATACATTTCTTCCTTCCCAGCGTTGTTGCTTTTCTTACCATCACAGAAGTATCTCCTATCTGGTATGGCATCGGCCTCCTGGATGGCTAATTTCCCCCATCTACTTCAATTATTCTCTTCAGAATATTGCAAACATCACCTGAATTGAGAAATGAAGTAGAGGACCAATAGATGACCTCAAAAATTTCTTTCCACATCTGGAAACCATGTGTTGTCTTTTTTTAAAGTTTCTATCTCTAGGTCAGCATGCCACAGCTCCTAGCACAGAGGAGGCTTCTGGGTCAATGTGCCACAGCTCCCAGCACAGAGGAGGCTTCTGGGTCAACATGCCACAGCTCCCAGTGCAGAGTAGGAGGCTTCCAGGCCAACCTACCACTGATCCCAGCACAGAGGAGGGGAGCTGCATGGGCGCCAGCAGCACCCTCCCCACCCAACCTCCCCTGATGAAATGAGAAGACACATAAACAAGCCTCAGAACCAGACTTCCAGATCACCTACAGCAACCCCAAAGGGAAACGAGATGGAACACTCTGATACTCAACCACCTGGACTCTCTGAACTGGCAACAAAAGAGGATCTGGGAAAAATGAAATCAGAAATAATTTCTCACATAACAGCAGAGATTGTGCAAATAGTGCAAGACATGATTAATAAATCTAGAGAGGACACAGATTTAAAAAATAGAGGATCTGAGGAACATGATGGAATCCCAACATAGGAAACAAGTGGAATACATAAAACAGATGCAAACAGATTTCCAGGAGATTAAAAGCTCCATTGAAAGTCTATGCAGCAGAATGAGTCAATGTGAAGACAGAATTTCAGATATAGAAGATAAGATTGCAATTAGTGACCAGGAAAAGAAAAATGTATTTAAAATTGCAAGGGACCACATGAAATCAATCCAGCAGCTGCTAGATGATGCAAAGAAGAATAACATAAGACTGATTGGAGTCAATGAAGAAACAGGAGAGAGTGGAGATGACATAAAAATCTGTTCACAGAAGTGATGGCAGAAAACTCCCCAAGCAGGGGAAAAGAACTTGACATACAGATAAGTGAGGCATATAGGACTCCAACTAACCTTGATAAAAAAAAAAAATGTACACATAGGCATATAATTGTTAAGATTCCAGAAACCGAAGAAAAGAACAAAGTTCTACATGCAGTTAGATAATGTGAAATAGGAATAAAAGGGACAAAGGGGAAGGGGAAGTGGGAGGGGTAGAGGAAAGGAAAGAAGGGAATGGAATTAATATGAGAAAATGAAGAAAAGGAAACAAAGTCTTTGTAAATAGGAAGGGATGGAGTGGTTGAAGGGAGGGCAGGGGAAGGGGGAAAAATAAGAACCGAGAGAGATTATGTAAAGGTGCAAATTTCCAATTATGAATGTCATTATATTGTATACCTAAAATGTACCAATAATTAAAATGAATAATTGATAATGCAAAATAGGAAGAAAAGGTCCAAAGGGGTTGGGGAATTGGGAAGGGTAGGGGAAAGGAAAGAAGGGAAAGGAAAAATTATGAGAAATAATTTGGAATTATGGAAAAAATAGAAACAAAGTCTTTGTAAATATGGAAGGGTGGAGGGGTGAAGGGAGGGCAGAGAATGGAGAAAAAATAAGAACCAAGATACATCATGTAAAGGTACAAGTTCCCAATGAGAAATGTAAATGTATTGTATACCTAAAATGTACCAATAAAAAAATCTTTAAAAAATTTTTCACTGATACCATAGCAGAAATTTTTCCAAATCTAGAAAAAGAACTCAATAGTCAAGTAAGGGAGGCACATAAAATCCCAAAGAGCCATGACCAGAAAAGAACCTCTCCACAACACCTCATAATCAAAATTTCAGAAATTCAACGAAAAGAAAGGCTAGTAAAATTTGTTACAGAAAAACCTATAAAGGAAAGCCGTCAGAATAACTGTAGATTTCTTAGTACAAAGTATAAAGGCCTGGAGAGATTGGAACAAAGACCTTCAAGTGCTAAAAGAAAATCATTGTCAACACAGACTTTTATATCTTGCAAAATTAGGCTTCAAAAATGATGAAGAAATAAAGACTTTTCATGAAAGAAATTCTAAAGAAATGCATGACCACTAAGCCAGCATTACAAAAAACATTCAAGGAATCCTAGACATAATCAGGGAGGCCACCAGCATCAAATAGCCCAAAGGAAAGTATACATCTACCTGGGAGAGTAGTTAAACAAAGGAAAAAAAATAATGCAATGAAAAGATTTAGTAAATACCTAACAATAGTAACTCCCAATGTTAATGATCTTAACTCCCCAGTCAAAAGACATAGACTGGCAGATGGGATCAAAAAATAAAATGCAATCATATGTTGCTTCTAAGAGACAAACCCATCCAAGAGGGCTTACATAGACTGAAAGAGAAAGGAGAAAAAATGATACTCCATTCAACCAGAACCTGAAAACTAGCAGGAGTAACTATCTTATTTTAAGATACAGCAGACTTGGAGCCAAAACTGATCAGAAGAGACAAAGACAGCCACTACATACTGGTAAATAGAACAATTCAGCAAGAAAAGATAACAATTGCAAGTATCTATACACAAAATGCAACTCCATTAAAAAATAAACTGGATTTAAAGACAGACACCAATGCAATTATAGCAGGATACTTTAATGCCCAACTCTTAAAATTAGACAGATCAGCCAGACCAAATTAAAAAATTTTTAAAAAACATTAAAGTTATACCACACCATTGAAAAAAATGCACTTAGCAGAGGATTTTGTCAAACAACAAAATACATATTTTTCTCAAAAATACATGGAACTTTTTCCAAAATGAACCATGTCTTAGACATAAAGCATGCTTAAATAAGTATAAAAAATCAAAATAATCTCTAAATACTATCAGATCATAGTGGAATGAACCTAGAAATCAACAGCAGAAGAAGCCACAGAAACTATACAAACACATGGAGATTAAATAATATATTGTTGAATAATCAATGGTTAACAGAAGAAGCCAAGGTTCTAGAATCAAATTACAATGGAACCACAACACAGTAAACCCCAAGGGACATAATGAAAGCAGTTCTAAGAGGGAAGTTTATAGCTATAACTACACACATAAAAAGAATAGAGTGATCCAAAATAAATGACCTAATGAGACATCTTAAGGTCCTATGTAGACAACAATCCAAATATTAAACTAATAGAAGGAAAGAAATTATAAGGATTAGAGTGGAAAATAATGAAATTGAGACTAAAAAACAATACAAAGGATCAATGAATCAAAGAGTTCTTTGAAAAGATGGGAAGGGGATCTGAGGACAGGGAAAATGACAGAATGGGGAAGAGAGGGGGAAGTAAAAGGATTCAGATTCACTATGTATATGTACCATTCCTACATGATGAATGCACTTACTATGCATCACAAACATATGTATTACCAATAAAAAGGATAATGTATATGGAAAACGTTTTAAATGACACACACAGATGGGCAAATACCATCACCATGACTCTGATCAGGAGTGTTGGTTGGCGAATGTAACCTCCTACCTTTTAACTAGTTCTTCTCCGTGTCAGGAACAGGGCTGAGATGTACATTTGAATCTCCCTGGTATTCTTTCCTTCAGATTAATGTAGTCTCTGGGCTTGACCTATGATCTCTGACTTAGAGATGAAAAGTATCTTTTTCTTTTCTTTCTTTTCCTTTCCTTCCCTTTTCCTTTTAGAACAAAACAGGTATATTTCTATTGGATAACCTGATACAGAAGATAGTGTGGTGTGATGAATGGATAGTATAAATGACAAATAATTTAAATATATTTTATTGGAAATAAAAAATGTTTACACAGTTTCACTTGGAAAATAAACTCTTACATGACTGTATTACTGAGCAAAAACAAAACTGAAGCATAAACACCCTTCTTTTTTGGCACTTTTCTGGAGACAGATAGGAAGATACTACTTGTTTGTTTTTTTTTAAACTGACCTCCCTTAGGGCCCTAGAAGTGTACACAATATGAATGAATCCACCATTATCAGTTGTCCTATCACATCCATGTCACCCATGTACTCTGAAATCACATATAAACCTGTCAATTTAACTGGGAAGGGTTTGCTACATGTTACTTTTGAGTTCTTAGCAAACAGGATGAAGGAAGAGTAATTTGGAAGAAGTTTTATATCTCATTTAGAAGAAAACATTAGTATTCCCTCTAAGAAGTTACAACAGAGAGATACTACCTGGAAGTTTCCTTCTCATTTTGGTTCATCTTTTAGTTGTTGTGGTTTACAGAGCTATGTGATTCATTTGCTTATAATATATAATCCTGCCACAAAATATTAAAGCACAAGATACCTACTACTCTTCAACACCTGCATTTTTCAACTTTTATACTTTACTACACCTGTAGTATGTCATCTTTTTTAAAATTCTTTTATTGGTTCATTTTAGGTATACAATATGTTTACATTTATCATTGGGTGCTTGTACCTATACATGATGTATCTTGGTTCTTATTTTTTTTCCCCATTACCTGTGTGCCCTGCACCCCCTCCACCCTTCCCTATTTACATAGATTCCATTTCCATTTTTTTTTCTTTTCTCATAATTTTTCCTTTCCCTTCTTCCCTTTCCCCTTCCCCTCCCACCACCCCTACACCTTTGGACCTTTTCCTATTTAAAATTATGAATTATTCATTT
>NW_004624875.1:2161753-2216098 GCF_000247695.1 Heterocephalus glaber
CTCTCTCTCTCTCTCTCTCTCTCTCTCTCCCTCTCTCTCTCTCCAACTGTAAACAGCAGAATTAAACAGAAGAAGATTTACAAATAGATACAGAGAAAACAGGAAATTACAAGGCAAAGAATATAAACAACTGAAGACAGTGCTATAAATTCAACAGCATTCCATGAGGTTAGAAAATCTGTTAAGTTTGAAAGCCCTAGCAAAATACCACTTTTGTTTATAAATCACTTTTCATATGACCAAATGTTGAATCTTTTTCTTTCCACATAGTGAAGAATCCTACACTCGTCCTTTAAACATTTCATATTTCTTTGCCAATCTTGTAGCTCAGTATCTTGTTCCACTTGATTTTGGTGCTGGTAACCAGAAGCTGTTGGCTTAAAGCGTTGAATGTGGCATCTAATACTGTGTGATAGTTTTCACTAATTGCTGTCTGATTCTCATTCTCTGCACTCTCTTTGATTTTAAGTAACTCTTTGGTTGTCTGGACTTCATTTGAAACAGCTATTGAATCTTACACATCTGTATGACTAACCAACTGAACATTGCCCTTTCATAATCTGCAGTGAACTTGAATCTTGAGCACTCAAACCACCAGGGTGTGGGTGGAGTGGTGGTGAACTTCTACTCTTCTCCCAAACAGCCACTCCAGAAGTTTTTAGGCTGAAATGGATAGCTTTCAGTGCATGCAATAATCATCTGTTCCCCATTCTATAGATTTAGCATAAACAGTACGGAAGCTGTTGGAATGATGATGTTCCACATAGGCTCATAAATACTGTCATGGGATTCTTTCCAAGATTTCAAACTTCTGTCTACTTCCTCTGGCTCGGAGTTATTTGTTGCTTTCCTTAGGTGATCAAACTTTTAGGAAATTTCACATCTTGGATCTAATAATCTGCTGTTACTCAGGACACCATGCTCTGTAACAAAAACCTGATCTGCATTTCCTTTTATCTTCACAGGTGTGAACTGATCCATGTTATACTGGAAAAATGAATGTGCTACCCTTTCTCTTAGGAGAATGTCATTATTAATTAGCAGCTGGTCATCCCTGACAGCTTTGTTTAATTTCCCTGGGGATGCAAAAATGATTAATGTGATGAATTTAGCAGCTTTGCATATCTTCTCCTCACCCCACATTGGATCCTTGGAGTGGCCATTTCAGGTTGCTCTGGTCCAGCCTGGCAATGGCTGTGAGGCAGGAAGCTGAGTGCATGAGGAGTATCTTTTTCTCAAAATTTTCTGCCTTCTAATCTTGGCTGTTGGGCATATACTAGTCCTAAATCAGCAGACTGTGAGTGCCCATCCCACATCTATGGTCCTTTCTACATTCTTCAGCATAAACTGTAATTACTTGAGGTCCACGTGATTGAATACTAACCCATTGGTTGCGGGCCAAAATGATATTAAGCCACTTCCAGACCTAGTCCCTACATCAACCTCCATTTCCAGCCTCCCCTTCCCCCACTAAGGTGATCTGGAAGGCAATGTGCTCCATAAAGCTCAACTTTAAAGTGGAAGCAGCCCACATCCCCAAGTTGAGGGTCACTGATTAGAAGAGAGACACTGGGCTACCTTGAACTGTGACATGAGAGAGGAATGAACATTTGTGGTGGTAAAGCCACTGAGCACTGATGGTTTGGGGCTCAGATCAACCTTGAAAAAATAGAGGAATTGCTACCTCGATCAGGAGTTTCCATTAAAAAGCTGAAACATAGTTTTCTAGACATTTGGTAGCAGGCAGAAAGAGAAGAGAATTTCTCAGGTTGAAAAAAATATAGATTCATGTTAAAAATATCAGAGCTGTTGGGTTTTGTATGATGAAACTGTAGCACCAAGGAGAAAATTTGAAAACTACATATGAGTAGTGTGTTGATTGTTTTTGGTTCACGTTTTTCTAGGTATTACTGTAAGGAGGATAGGTCAGGAAAGAATCGGCTGTTCCCAAAATAAAAATGTAAGAGAATAAAGTTTAAAAATTTAAAAACTTGAACTTTTGGAAAAGTAATCTGTTTCTAGGTTCTAAACATTAAGAGAAGATACTAAGAATTTAAAAATTCAGAAATAAAATTCTAGGACCGCTTGGCCAGATGAAGTGACATAGGTCTACAATCAGAATGAAGCCTTGCCAATGTGTAGCCTTGCCAGTTAAAGTTTTCTCATTAATGGGGAGGCCATAAAAATAATTTGAGAAGTATATCAAGAAATTCAAACAGTGGCATACAGAATTGATTGAGTGCAAAGAGTTGAGAAGCCTCTTAAAGTTACCAAAGGTGAATGATAAAGGTATCATGAGTGAGCCTGAATAGATAGATTATTAGATAGATAGAGCCACTGTAGAGCCACTGACAATTCAGAATGCAAACAAATTCCAAGCCTTACATTACAGCAAGCTGCCCACAAAGGCTATAGGCCCTCCAGAAGAGCAAGTCTTTCCTCAACATGTACTTCAAAGGTGGCCAATGGGAAAAATGGAAAATGAGGGACCTTTTCAGGGGAACCAGGAGCCAGGATCAAAGGGATAGATGGGTGAGCAGAACCAAGCTGAATCAAGGAAGGAAGACTTACATCTGCCTGAAGGGTTGTAGGATTGCTACAAGGCATTGGATATTGGTGTTTACCACCCTCCCTTCCATACGTGAGGGCACTGATTACAATATGCTCTCTTTTTAAAACTTTATATATGTTTCTATAATGTGTTCTTTTAGTGCCCTGGTCACTGAACAAGATGGATCCACAGCTTCATGGAACAAGAGGATCTGTACATATAGGATAATGTACTATTTCATGGAGAGATCCTCTACATTTAGGATAATGTAATGGCTAAATAGAACTTTGAGTTGTCTCTCTTGGGGATGGACTAATTGTGTTTTCTACATAGATGCAAGCAAAGGACAGACTGTGACAAACCATTAGCCTTCAGAAAATACTGGCATGCTTCTCTTCATTTCTGTCCCACTGGCAGTCACATTTGAGGCATATGAGGAGTTAAGGTTAATGGCAGGCAGAGGTAATGCAAGCTGCATCCTTGCCTATTTCTTTAAAACATCTCTGTGCCCCAGTGAACTTGGAGGCCATTGTCCAAGGGATCACTGTAGAGTCCATGCAGCCTGTCTCTGCATCACTCTCTAGAAGACAGCACTGTGGGCAAGCAGCTTCCCCCATACCTGGCTGCCATACAAACCAAAATGGAAGTGTGTTGCAGTGAATTGACTAGGACTGTTGCCGAAGGGTAGGCCAGCATGCACATGATCCATGGGGCCCAGGGAAATAGTTTCAGTATTATGTGCCTTGGTTTTCCACCTTTGTACAAAAGAGGAAGGCCAATGACTCCAAAACCATTCTGAGATAGTCTACCAGTGTCAGCATTTCAAATAAAAACCTTAGATTTTCCTCAAGACAACTCTGGGAAACAGGCCCTTCTTTCATAAAGGATTTCACAAAAGAAGATACTTAATTTCTCTGTTTCTTTGTTTTCTAGTTTCTAAAATGGATTTAATTAAGCCAGGTGTGGTGGCACATGCCTGCAATCCTGTTCTCAGGAGGCTGAAGCAAAAGGATCACCACAAATTCGAGGCCAGTCTGGGCTACATAGTGAGTTCAAGACCAGCCTGAACTACATAGCAAGACTCTGTCTCAAAAAATCAAAAAATGAATTAAAATAGACTTAATTAAAGAAAACTATTAGCGATGAAAGAAAGGAATGGGGGAAGAAGGGAAGAAAAGGATCAAAGTAAGTTATACACATGCTACAATGGATACCTAATACCTGTGACTAAATATGCACTAATAAAAAATAAATGTTAAAAAAATAAAACAGTTAATTATGATACCTGCTTTCTGGGTTGGTTGGAAGAATTAACTAAGCCAACCCATAAAACTTGCTATTTGCTAAATACATTGTTAGAATGTTTATACTAACATAAAACTTGGGGAAAATTTGCTCCAAAAGTGACGAGAAACTGCAGATAGTGTCTCAGTGATCCTTGTGAAAGAGAGGAGTTGGAACTTACTTGGTCCTGCTTTTCAAAAGGGAAAACAGAGGCAAGATTTACAATGCAGGAAAGATTTTATATTACAAGGAGTTGAGAGACATAGGCTCCAAGCTCAGGTCTGACTAAATCACAGAGTAGTCTGTAGGTTTCTGTCATTTATCCTCAAGCTATTACTGATGAAAAGTTAAATAAACCCTCTAGCATCACTTGCTCTCAGTTGACTTTTAAAAATTACTAAATTTGGAAATCACACAGTTGGGCAACACGTTATTAGTCTCCCTAGCTTTGCTGTAGACATCTCTGACTAAAGCCACCTAAAAGTATGAAAACTGTTTTCCAGTGAAAGTTGTCTGCCCCCAGTCCTCTGAGGAAAACCAGCCTTTTATATAATGAAACATTCCTGAGGAAAGGAACTAAAAGGGACCTGAGTCAAGAGACTTTGTTAATTGGTCATTTTTCTTTAGATTTATGGAAACTAAAACATCTAGTCATCTAGAGATAACAGCAGCTTGTGAATCAGAAAAGCAGACCACACAAAATTTCTGAATATCTTGGGATCTGGAACTACTCTGAATGTCTGCTTGTCTCATGTGCTTCCCCCACAGTCTCCCTAGAGGCCTTGTTAGAGTAAGCCCTAAGCAAGATGGCCTTTGTTGATGATAGCCTCCCTTGTCTTTGATTTGCTAGCTTTCCAAATCGGTATTTTTTTCTGGCCCCGACAACTTGTCCTTAAGTCATTGGCCTTCTCTATTGGCAAGTAATAAACATGAGTTCATAGTTACAATAAGCTTCGGCCCTCTATTCTGTTTTTAAAGAGAAAATTGGAATAAAATAACATCTATGTGTCTTCCAAGTCTATCCATAACTTTACTATAGCAAAGAAAATCTGGTGCAAGCAAAGCAAAGTGAGTAGCCATGATTTCTGGGATCCTTCCCAGCTAATCATTCACCATTCCTTGGGAACAATGAAGTCAATGTTTTCTCATTGGTGGACCCACTGCCTACCCATCTCTGAGTTTTTCCTGACCATTTCCCACTCATTCATCTGGCAGCAAGTCACAGGCAAGTGGTGAGAAATGCTAGAGGAGAAATTTCCAAGGAAGACAGAAGAAAAGAAAGACAGTGTCCCTGCCCCTACTTGCTAGAGACAGCCAGGCAGCTGGGTAGAACAGCTGCTGAGTTGGATACCTCAAGATTTATTTTATTTAATCCCACTGAGGTTTCTGGTGACCACATAAAAATCCAAAGCTCAGGGAAAAAAACACAAAAACGAAAAGTCATTTGTAAATAAGGCTTTGTAAACTCTGAATTAAGCAATAGAATTATTCCTGATAAGGCTCACAATCACTGAACAACATCAGCCAAGTGTCTATGAGGTCAAGAACATTCCTAGCTGTTTGTATTGACATAATTTCTAGGAGCTTAAAACCCTCACATGTACCATTTAGGCATAACTGGAAGCCAAGAGCTGTCTTAACTTGGCAGCAGTGGAAAATTTGGAAATATGAGTGGAAGAAATCATCTGCCTAAACTCTCAGCCTCTTTCTAGTATCCCCTGGTCCACAAAATCAGTCTCACTCTTAATAATAAAAACTATTAACTTCTAATTGCCTAGCACTTACAGAGATTAAATAACTCTTCTGAGATATGTGTATATCAACCCATTTAATTCACGTGACAGTCTCCTAGGGTGAGTATGATTGTCATCCCCATCCTAAACCAGCAGGACCAGGATGTTATCAATGGCATCAAACTCGTTAGTGCTGGAGCCACCATCCAAACTCAGGAATCCTGGATCCAGTTTCCCTACTAGACTTTCTCACCTGGAACTGAACAGCAGAGAACAGACAAGACCAGATATTTTTGTAGGCCAGTTATTCTAGATAGATGCAGGGAGACTTTATAAACCAGCAAGAGCATTCTCTAATTCTGTGCTCATGACAGAACACAATAAAGTCTTCTACTGACTCAAGGCATATCCTCAAAGTCCTTCTTAACCCACCTGTCTATGCAACCTTATAAATCAATCAATTTGATATAGACATGTGCAGTAAAAGCCAAGAAACAACTATGAAGTGCCTCCAAAGTAGCATTTGAGGCCATAACATACATTGAAGATGTTGCCGCCCTTTGCACCCTTTCCTACACAAAGGAGGATATGTCACTTGTGTATTTGATGTTTTTAAGCCATCAGATACCTTGTCCCTAATATGTGCTTTAGAAGTGAGGGTAAACTAGAAGGCTGATTTTTCAAATGTATCCCTTGAATTCTTGGCATGTAAGAGCATGGAGTGGGAGGCACCTATTCTGCTGGAAACAGACTCACTCCACTCTAGTATTATTTAATGTCTAGGAGCTTACTTTGTTTACATTTACAGAAGGATTTTAGCAGCTAATCAGATAGTTTTAAAATGCACAAGAATTCAAGATCAGTGGGGCTAAAATGCTGTGATCACTTGATTAAGTTACAGGGCCAAGGCTCTCCTGTGCTATCCTTTCTAAGTCACAGAGACCTATCAGAGTTCAGAGCTGCTGAGCAATCTCTGCCTGTGAGTAGGACCCTAGCATAAGTTTTAGGGGTCCTTCCTGGCCTCCAAAACCCTGAAAACCACCAGATGTACAAAAGACCAAGGGTTCTTCAATCAGCGTGTTCCCCCAAGCTCTGTTTCTTTGCTTCTTTGTCCCGCTCCAGAAATTCAATTACATTTCATAATCACATGTTCCCTCCCCCCACACTCTGCATCCCAGGGTGGATGAGACAGATGCCAAGTCCCACCCATGATTTTGCCTCTCTTCTGTCTTTCCAAGAGCTAAAATGTGGCAGAAGTTCAAGATCCCCTCCTCACCATGAGTTGATCATGACCTTGCTTTGACAAAGGCTTCCCTGGAAGCTTCCACCCACTCTGCTCCCTATAAAGGCAGGCAGAACATCCAGAGTAGCAGTCAGGCTGAGAACAACCCAGAAACTACCTACTGTCACTCTGAAGCCCATCTGCACACTCCGATATGAAGGTCTCCACAGCGTTTCTGTGCCTGCTGCTCACAGCTAACACTTTCAGCCCCCAGATCCTTGCTCAGCCGGGTAAGCCCCTTCTTCCTTAAGGGAAACTATCTTACCTCCAGAAACATCAGGTCAGCATGGATATTCAGAGAAAATCTTGCATTGAAAGATTGAAAAACAGGTCTGTAACTGGATGAGCTGTGGTCTGGGCATCAAGAGGCTGGTTCTCTCTCTCTCTCTCTCTCTCTCTCTCTCTCTCTCTCTCTCTCTCTCTCTGGCTGGGGCAGATACTGAATGCATCCATGACCAACTATGCTCACAGTTGGGCATGACATGGTGTGTAATTTTGCCAATGGTGAAGGGGGAAAATCTGTTGATTGGAGATCCCAAAATTTTTCCAAACTCCAGCACAGCTTTCAATGCTGTGCTAATCAGGAGAATGGAAAAGTCCCAGGGCATTGTCTTCACGGAACTCATTTTGACTCTTGGAGAATATTTGGGTGCTTGTGCTGTAATTCATTTTCCCATCCTCTGATGACTTATATTTATTGAGTGTATGAGTCCCTATAAGCTAAAGAATGCCACAGCAATAATCCTAATTATCAACTGGCTATCACAATTAATTAAATTAATTAAGGGTCATTTTCTTCCTTATACCCACTATCTATAATGCATGAACTCAAGCTTCTGCACTGCATATTCAGAACCTTAGACTCACTACTGTTGAGCTGCATAGGTAACACACACTAGCTCAGAAATGATGCATGCTATTTCATCTTCTCTCTTTATTGGTCAAAACTAGTAAATGGCTCTAACTAATCAAAAGTGGTCAAAAAGTCCCAGCCTACCTTGAATCCAAAAAGCAGAGAAGGGAGAGTATTTTGTGAACACTACCATGACCATCACAGAGCCATATAGCCCCTCATAATGACAGAGTGGGAGTGTATGACATTGACCAAGCTTTTTCTGTACCCTTCTTAGAGGATTCCCATTGCATAGGCAGGTACCATAATAAAGGCAGAGGCATGAAACTTCATGATGGGCAGGTTCTACTTCTATCACCTGCAGATCCCGACCTTCTCCTAACTTCCTTCTTCCCTTATGAAGTCATGCTTGGAAATATCTGCATATCATGAGTGGCTCTTTCTAACCATTTTCTCCCCTAAATACAGGTACTGTCCCGAACACCTGCTGCTTTGCTGTGACCAATAAGAAGATCCTCATTCAGCGACTGGAGAGCTACAGAATAATCACCAGCAGCAAATGTCCCCAGACAGCTGTGATGTGAGTAAACAAAGCTCACCCTTCCTGGGGATCAAAATCTCATTTCTAGAATGGAATCAGAGTCACTTAGAGTTACAGGCTCAGACAGTTTGACCTCTATAATCCTACCCATGGATTTGCACAACAGAAAAAGTTCATAGGCTTTCTTTGAGTGAAGAAAAATAATGGCTTTATGGGGCCATCAAGAGCAGCAGCCAACCTTACAGTCCTATCTTTCCTCTGCCCCCTTTTCTCTCTCACAACAGCCCCTTTGCCCTTTTCCAAGAATTTTTAGAGTTGAACAGGCAGAAATTTTAAAGAGAATCTTTCTAATTGATTTCTTTCATTCCACAGCTTCAAGACCAAACTGAACAAGGAGATATGTGCTGACCCTAAGCAGAAGTGGGTTCAGAACTCCATAAAGTACCTGGATCAAATCTCTCAGACTACAAAGCCATCATCACCTTTCTTGAAACTAACCAGAGCCTGATAAATGCTTGATTTATTTTCCCTTCCTAAGATGCATTCTGAAATAATCTCATCATTCCCGAAAGGAAATGGGTTTTATTTAGTGATTTTAAAAACAAATTGCATTTAAGTTATTGGAGTCTTTAAATATATCTTTATGCATATCAGTCATTTTTTAAATGTAAAGTTTTGAGAGGATCCCTTGCCCTCTGTGAGCCCCCATCCAGTCCCCTACCAAGTGTAGGAAGTGTGACTCCCAGTGTCTTAGAAACTCTCCTCCTACCTCCTTGGAATCCTGTAAGGGTCCTAGAAAAGATCATCGGTATGAAAATGTCTTGTAATTTTAGGAGGACATTGTTCTTGTGAACCCAAGATGTGACTCACAATGATGAATGAAAGTAAATACTGTTTCCAGAATATATGAAATATATATGTATTTTATTATTGTCTTCAATTGTAATTTTTGTGGGGAATTCACCTTGAGCTGGAACAGAGGTAAAGATGGCAGTGGGTGAGAGGTCTGGTATGGGAGGAGCTGAGTTCCTGGCAGATGACTCTTTGGCATGGCTGGTTTTCATTGAGATTCAAAGGAAAACTAACAAGACCAGAAAACATATTCCAGCCCCGAGATCTTGCTCTCATCTGTGGTTTTCCAGATTCCAAGTTTTCAGCCACATATTCTGCTGGAGTCTCCCCACCATTCCCTCCCTCATCCACCTCATGTTTTCCTAAGTCTCTCAGGTCACCTATTGCAAGAACCTGTGGCATTCTTCTACTAATCATCTTTACTGGTCTGTCTTCCAACAATACAGACATTGGGAAACCAGAGTAAGGCCACTATCATGAACAAGAGGTTTAGGTGAAGGCTTCAGAGGCGAGATGGGGCTCACACTCAGTATTGATAGTGAAACATATGGGTGCTCTTTAAAAGGCAGTTCAGTCCAAGTAGAAGAGAGAGATCACTTGAATAAATGCCTAGAAGGGATGGGTAGGACGCTTATCAAGTTGGGTGGATGCCTATCTGAAGGTATCAGGATTAGAGCATATATAATGGGATGGAGAAATCTGGAAAAAAGGTTTAGGCCAGGCAGTCCAGATGGGGGTTTGTGCTCCATGCAAAGAGTAAATCTAGGGGGAACACATAATTCTTTTCACCTGAATCAAGATTCTTTTCAGAGTAACAGGTAACCTTATGAATAGTTACTTTTGGACACCAGATATAAACTAACAGTGCTCTAGGAAAACTGGAGCATATAGTCACGATAGTAATAAGAGGCATCGAAAGTTTTGACTCAGTAGGAGTACAAGGGCCACAATAAGAACTTCAGGAAGAGTAGGGGTTATGGACTAGATTGGGAATGGAGAGAATATGTAGTTATTATACTATGACAATAGGTACCAAAAGGCAGTAGGAGATGGAATTTGAGCAATGATACATGGGGAGGGGAAAAGGTAATTGCAAGAAGAATGAGCCAAGCCAGGGTGAAATGTTGAATGGTCTGGATGGAGAAATGGGACTGGTGACATGGAGACTTCCCAAACTTTGCCATTGAAGTATAGCTTCTTAGACTCAGAAAGCTAACTTCCTTCCAACACTCCTTCCTTATGCCCTAACTTTATAAGATTGAGAACTTCCAATCAAGAGAACAGGACTTCTTTTCCTGTATAAGCAACTCCAATTGGGATTCCTTTGTGGCTTATCAAATCAACCAGTTTCTCTGTCAGTCACATGTCTGGACACAGAGCCAAGTATGTCCCCAAGACTAGAAACCTTCTGGTATTACCCTGTACAGTCTGAGGCTTCTGATCCTGGGAGGCTGGTAGACTGCTGTTTTACGCTATGTCTACCAGATCACTGTATTGCATAGCCCCATGGGACACAGTTTACATCAAACTCTGCTGAGACCATGGTGGCCTTGGCACATTGAAACGGCAAGGTTTCTGTTTTGTTAATAAAGCTCGTTACCACTAGAAGGTGCACCAGGAGCCTTGGAGACAAAGTAAAGCTTTTTTTATCCCAGCGGGCCAGCCTGCATTCACACACGGGAGACTGGCCCCATCCAACACTTGAACAAAGTAGATATACACTTCGGGAGGGGGTGTTACAAGTGAGGTACTCTTGGTGTACGTTCATTGGTTACAGAATTTCATTATGCATTAACAGGCAGAATCAAACATGGCATTGGCTCACATATAATACTGGGAGCAGGTTCATTGGGTAATTCTAAAACTCATTTGCATCTGGGCAGAAAGGCAAAACTACTTTAGAGACAAAGACATTTCTGCAACGTGGAAGTTGTCTCTGGCATGTCCAGGCATGTGAGATGAGACAGGCCCAGACATTTTGAACAAAGAAAATTTTAAGTAAAGAATTTCCCATAGTAAGTCTTGCTTGAACTATGGAGGCAAAATTCCCCTTTCAACATGACCATAAAAATGACAGCATGTGGTACCAGGAAAGGCATTGATCTGTGAGGCAAGTAATCTTGGCTTTATTATCAGAACGATCTCTCTCCCTGTGTTATTTTGGGCCTTGGTTACTGTCAGGTAAAAGAGCCGAAAACCAAGACCAGACCAGTTCCACAAGAAGCCTTTATTAAGGAGAAGGAACAATCTGCTGGGCTGCCTCTTAACAAAGAGTGCAGCAGTGTGGCAGGGGCTGGAGCACCTTTATAGAGGTTGAGTGGGGATTGAGAGGTAAGACAGTGAGGGATTGGAGGGTCTATAAGGCATGTCACCAAGGGATTGGAGGAACTTGTGACATCACTAGTTGCCAGGAAGGGAGCGAGTATCAGATTACTCTTTTGGCGGGAAGAGGGGCATGTTGGGAAGAAGAAGGTTGTCTTTGATCAAGGCTATTTGGAGTCCTATATGCCTCACTTATCTGTATGTCAAGCTCTTTTCCCCTGCTTGGGAAGTTTTCTGCCATTATTTCTGTGAAGAGATTTTTTTATGTCATCTGCACTCTCTCCTGTTTCTTCATTGACTCCAATCAGTCTTATGTTATTCTTCTTTGCATCATCTAGCAGCTGCTGGATTGATTTCTCATGTTCCCTTATAATTTTGAAGCAATTTTTCTTTTCCTGGTCACTAATTGCAATCTTATCTTCTATATCTGAAATTCTATCCTCACATTGGCTCATTCTGCTGTGTAGACTTTCAATGGAGTTTTTCATGTCCTGGAAATCTATTTGCATCTGTTTTATGGATTTCATTTGTTTCCTATGTTGGGATTCCATCATGTTCCTCAGCTCCTCTCTAGATTTATTAATCATGTCTTGCACTAGGGGCACAATTTCTCCTGTTATCTGAGAAACTATTTCTGATTTCATTTTTTCCAGATCCCCTTTTGTTGCCAGTTCAATGGGTCCAGGTAGTTGAGTATCAGAGGGTTCCATCTCATTTCCCTTTGGGGTTGCTGTCGGTGATCTGGAAGTCTGGTTTTGAGACTTATTTACGTGTTTCCTCATTTCGACTGGGGGCGGGGATGGCTGTTGGCGCCTGCACGGATTACCTCCTCTGAGCTGGGTGAGGTGGGACAGGGGCCGGGAGCAGCGGTAGGGATGGCGGCCCAAAAGCCCTTTCCTGTGGGCTGGGAGCAGCAGGAGGGATGGTGGCCAGGAAGCCCCTCCCTCTGGTCGGGGAGCAGCGGGACTCAATACCGTGCTCTGGTGGTCCAGTGTCCTCTGCGTCTTTGTAGTGTGGAACCAGGTGGCTGTACAGAGGAGTGGGGGCGTCCAGTGGATTGTTGTCGGGGCGCGGGCTGATTCAGCGTGTTCGGCACGACTCAGGACCTCGGTAGGGCGTGCGCAGACCTGCCTGTCTGCCCCAGGATGATTCGGCATGTTCCGCGACTCGGGACCTCAAGAAGGTTGTCTTTTGGCAGGAGAAGCGTAAGACTTTCTGGAAGCCAAGGTAGAAGCATTCTTCCACTGGAAACCAAAACTCCTAAACTCATACAATCTTGGCCTTCAGAAAGAGGAAACACATATTCCCCCAAGTGTCTCTTCCTGTTAAGATGAAACATTGCATTTTTAGAGTAAAATTTGCACAAAGTAATCACATATACACTTTGCATTAAATAGCTGGTTGGATCCTGGATCCCATGGACCACTTCATTTGCCAGGTGATATTTTGGGACTAGCCCTCTGATTTCACTTGGGGAAAAACATGGAGAGCTAAACAAAGGCTTGAAAATCACAGAATACCACCATCTTCCTGTGACCCCCAGTTTTTTTATCCTCTGAACTAAAACTCCTCATATTGTAGGAGTCCTGTAGTCCTTCACTCAGCCAAAGTTCTAATTTAATACCACACTGGGTTATAAAAGAATCAACAAGGTTTAGAAATGGACAAGTTTTTTTCAACCTCTGGTTGGAATTCCAGCCACAGTTGAGCCTGTGATGAAATGTTGCTAGGAATTTTGAATTTGCTCATTCCTCTGATGATCACAGTTTTTTTTCTTTCTCTCTTTTCTACAGAAGGTGCTTTGGTATAGGGGAGAAAGATCAAGTAAGGCGATCAGACTCAAAGTGTTTCTTGTTCTTAGACTGTGCCTTCCCCCTTCCTTTTCCATCCTCATTAATCTCAGCAATGAGTGCCAAATGTGGCCAGTCCCAGCCCATTGGATCCCTTTTTCACATCTTGGAAACCTCTCCAGGACCTACCCCCTACTCTGCAAATTTTGGAACAAACTTCATCATTTCTTGACCATGACTTTGCCAAGAAATTCCTTTTCAACTTCCAAACTCTCCCTCCTATAAAACAACAGATCATAACTATAAAAATCAGGTAAAGCAGCCATAGTAAAACAGTGGCCAGGAAAAACCCAGATACCTTCCACTCTCACCCTCCACTGTAAAGGTTCCCAGTCTTTCTGTGGCAGCTGCATATAGTGGCTGCTCCCAGGTGCTCCCTCTGCCAGGTGAGGCTCCTCCTTCCTTGAAAGGATGTTAAGCACCTGGATCACAACCCTATCAATGATGGTCCTCAGAATTGCATACAAATTCTGCATTTTAAAATTGGGGATATGCTTCAAGAGAAGTGAGAAGTGGTCATGCTGTCCATAACACAAGGCAGAACTGGAAGTCCAGGCCACCCAAGCCAGTCTCCAGGTTTTTACCTGGACGCCATTTTTATTATATAATCTGGACTCTCTCCCACTGAGGAAAGCCTCCAAGCCAATCACTGCATAGCCTCCAGAATATTCTCCCTATCTCTAGTCATTCCCACTCAGGCTATCCTCAACCTCAGAGAAGTACCCATGAATGTGAATCGAGACCTCAGAGGAAGAGAACTGACAATAGACTCCCTGGTCAGGTTGCACTTTTCATCAAAGAAGACCTGTAAAGGATAGAGTGAGATCAAAGGACAAGAATCCATGGAGCTGGTCCAGGGTGGACAGGAGAATAACAGGCAAGAAGCAGAGATCTAATCTGGCTGAATTTTAAAGGAATAGGAGAAGTTTAGAACTATCAGAATGAAAGCTTGGAACCATATTTTGGAGGAATTTGAATATCAAGATATACAGTTTGGGTTCCATTCTGAAGGTGGCAGGGGGTCACTGAGAGTGTTTGAACTAGCAGGGAAGGGAAGTGGTCTAATTTTCTTGAAGAAGATGAAGCTAGTGGCTGTGGCAGGATGGGGTGTATAGATGCAAGCAGTTCTTTGCAATGATGCACATGAAAAGTAATGGGAAGAATGGAAGAGAGACTGGGACTCACTGAAGACATTCAGGCATAAGGACAAAGGGGAGGAGGGCAGGGACCCAGGTCCTAGAAGCACCTCCCTAAATACCGCACGATTTTACCCCTGTGTCTGTTCCTCTGAGCCCCAGTACAGAGATATGGGAGCATGCACTCAGAGACAGGACTTCCTCTTCTGAGAAAGCCTTCTACCATACTACCGCGGCAGATGAGCTCATCCAGCTCCTTTTTCCAAAATGGACACATTAGTATGGAAACCAACTTCCTATCAAGATTGAAGATCACTAGCAGGGGCCACACCTGCAAGTCTTGGGGAGAGAGACATGGCTTCTGCACTTTGTAGTAAATTCAAAGAGACGGAGACATGAAGAGTCCTTGCCTAGGAAGCAGCAGACATTAGTGCAAATTGCAGGAGTGGCCCTGACCCCTAAACACTGAAGAATACCAAGTTCTCCTTCCAGGCTTCAGTTTTCCTCTCCAATAAGTGGGGATGATGTTGTGTTACTAGCAGGAAGTGGGGGCATCTGACCGTTAAGCTTACAAATTCTCTCAGTTCTAGGAGCTGTTTCTCTTAGCAAATAGTATAGTGTCCACTGGCTAGGGAAGAGTTGGAAGGAAAAGTACTTAACATCTGCCCTCATGGACCAGCCTTTGACCTGGATTACTAGGAATCCACACCCAGCTCAGGCATTGGATCTAAGAGAGAGATTATTTTTTAATAAGGTTTCCTAAACTGTAACCAAAGTTCTGGGAGCAATTAGAAACCAAAGAGCTTTATGCATCCTAGTGCTCCAGCCAATAGTTCTTTTCTCCTGCCACCAAGATTTCATCTCCAAATACCAATCAAAACTGAACCCTAAAGCTCCAATCAAGTGTTAGAGCACACAGTAAGTTGGAATAAAAATGTCTAACGTATCACAATGTACACTGATACTCAGAAGACACTCTGGCACTAAGCAAGTCTTGGGCAGATGGTGGGAATGGTGATAGGCAGTGAACAGAGCAGCCCAGCTTCAGATAGAACTTGCCTGTGGTTTCTTTGTAATGCTATATCTCTTTATTTTGTAAAAGTCCTTGGCCCATGTGTCTGCAATTTCTTAGCATGAACCTTCAAACTCAAAGCATTAGAGGTGTGGTGACCTCCTGGGATGGAGTAGACCAGAGACCAAAGCATGGACCATAGACCAAATATGATGAGTTAACTCATCACTGAGCATACCAACCTCAACATTTCCTTCAGGCTGGGCTTCTACTTTACATAGTCAGGTGCATGTGCAAATTATTTTCCTTCCATGTGACTCAGCTCACCTATACAATAATATACTTTTGCATAGATTGACAGTTTCCAAACTGGCTATGAATCAAAATAATCAGGGCTATTTCTGAAAACAAAGAGTTACAGCTTATCACAAGATTCTGAGTCAGTTTGGGCTGTGGAAAAGTGCCCCATCAGGGTTTTAACCAGTTTCCTTGGGATCCTAAAGTACAGCCCAGTCTGAGGCTACAACACTGGATGCTCTATGAGGTTCCTTTGAATGCTCATGTTTGGGTAAGACATGCTCAAGACCTACCTTCATGACTGCTCATTTTCCACTCTAGTCTCACTGTGGACCAGCAGTGTCATTTTCCATTGTTTTGTATAAAAATTGTGTCATCTTTGAGCATATCTGGGACAAAGGTGAAGAATGCACCCAGAACTAGTGATTCTCAAGACATTCTTCTACCTGACCTTGCCACATTTGTTTGGAATCACTGAACACAGAGAATCCAGATTCCATAGCAGAAAACCCAATGCTAATTTATTTCTCTCCACCATTAACTTGTGATGGACAACAAACCCATCATTCACCAGCTCCTAAACTACAAGCAAGTTGTCTGATCTGCTTTAGGTAACTGGTAACTAAGAAGCCACCAAGAAAGAGAGACAAGGCAGAATGTTCACTTCCCTAGAAAACATAGCCTGCAGCTCACCACACAGTCACGGCATTTGAGCAGTCTTAAGTTTCATTATAGCTTTTTACGTTAAGGTTTCTCACATCCAGATTAAAACTGAAACCAAAGGAAGGGAAATTACAAAATTAAAGGGACTTGCTAACCACCATCTCTGAACTTCTTCCAAAGACTAGGCATGATTCAACTTCATGTCTCATACCTGTGATCTTTTTCCTGGTTCTGCTACGACCCAGACCCTTCTACATCTCTTGTTTGTGTGAGGATGCTGGGACTTCATGATTCCCTATTTCCAGAACACCTTCTTATTCTATTAATTAGAGGACAAGCATTCCTGAAGGCCATTGTCTACCATATGTCTTCTTCAGGAAGCATGAAGGCAGTTAAGGGAATCCTTCTGTCTGGTGGGTCACATCTCAGGTCTCATCCTAGCATCCTCTGATCAATACTTTCCTCTCATTATCAATCCATAATAGCTAACCCATTAAATACTTATTACATACTCAAAATTCACTGTTGAATGCCCTTTTTCTATATCAACTCATTTAACTCATACCCATTTTGTTGATGGGAAAAACTGAGGTTTAGAGTGCCAAAATAAGCATCCAAAGCATCCAGGCACCCAAATCCTGGCATTCTGACTCCAGAGTTCATGATCTTAACAACTTTTCTGCCTTTCCTAGAGCTAAGCAACAAAGAGCTCTTCTTTGTCTTCATTATTTTTCTCTGCCCTAAACGTCCAGGTCTCAGATTAAATAAATATATAAGAAGTCAGTCAATCATGGGAGAATGAAATAGAGGGAATACAAATACTTCCTGCCTCAGAAACAGCCAACATGTCAGAGAGCTGTACTTATCTCTAATCCTGTGCCCATGGGGAATATCAGTAAAAATCATATTGTTGTTTCCCATAGTTCATATAAGACTTCAGTCTTTTCCAACAAAGTTTCTGAGTTGATCCTTCCACTAAAATGTCTGCTATCCCTGATCATGTCTATCCCTGTATTTTATATATGAAGCATGTAGACCGAATAATATCAACTTAGGCACATGGCAACTTAGCAGGCAAGCAGGAATTTTGCCTGGCTGCTTGACATAAATTCTCTTCCTTCTTACTAACTCATAAATGAATTTTACTACTATTTCTATTTCTTGTCTCCAAAAATATCTTTGTATCAAGACACATCACTGGAGAATAGAAATATCCTGGCCTTTTTCTGTGGGACCCTGGTCTTGAATATGCACTGGAGATTTCTACAGACTTACTTCCCAAACCAAACTAAATATATGAGTCAGTGTTACATGATGCAATGGGCAGGGGACTGTCCCAAAAGCTTTTTCAAAAGGATTTAAGTTCCTGCTTGCCAGAGGAAATCCTGAGGTCAGGGATAGATGTGTTTCAATTTCCACCAATTCTATATTCTATAAAATGTGACACAGTGTTAACAAAAACTGAAATAAGCAAAAAAATAGAAGTTCTAAAGCCTTTATAAATAAATAAAAATAAGTGAACTCCTCAGCTAAGAAGACTACTACAAAATTCACCAGAAAAAAACAGGCATCTAAAAATATCAACCAATAAATAAAGATAAAATTTAAGCTGACACTGGAATGGCTTTTAAAATTTACTTTTTAACTGAGGTAGTACTTGCCTACAATAAAGTTTGATGAAGTGAAATCGGTATTACACAAGTACATCCCATTAACCACCACCCAGATCAACATCTGTAGAACATTTCTAAGGCCTCCATAGTCTCCCTCATGGCTCATATCAGCTAATACCCTGAAAAGGGAATCTGAGTCCCAGTTCTACCATTACAGATTAGTTGTGCCTATATACAAAATAATACTTTTATTAACAAAGTGTCATACATTTTAAAATAATAATGCATTCATTTTCTATTACTATTGTAAAAAATTGCAGGGTGAGAACCCCTATCTAAATTGCCTGGGTCTAGAAGTATTTTAGATTTCAGAACTTGTCACATTTTTAATACTTGCACATACTTTACCAGTGAAATCCCAAATCTGAAAATCCAAAGCCTGAAATGCTCCAAAACTCCACACTTTTGAGGATCCACATATTGTCTCAAAATCTGGAAATTTTGGAGCACTTCAGATTTTTAGATAGGAATGCTTAACCTGTATCACAAAATTTGTTGCTTAAACAACATGAATATATCATTTTACAGGTCTAAAAGTTGGAGTTAGACATGGGTCTCACCAGACTAAAGTCAAAGGGATGACAGCACCGTGATCTTTTCCAGACATAGCAATGTCAGTTTCCTTGGTCCTTCCTGGTGTGTGCAGAATTCTATTCTTAGATTACTAGAGTGAGATCCTCATTTTCTTGATGACTGCCAGCCAAGGGCCTTTCCTAGCTCCTAGAAGCTTCTGTATTCCCCAACTCATCACTCCATTCTCAAAAGCCAACTATAGCAGGCCAAATCCCTCTCACACTTTGAATCTCTTCTTCCTCCATCCCCTCTCTCTCTGATGCTCTAGAAAAATCTTTACTCTAAAAAGTCCTAAAAGACTTGTGTGATTAGATGAGACCCACTGGCTAATCTAGGACATGATGCCCATCTCAAGATCTGGACACTAAGGACATTGCAAAGACCCTTTGACTGTAGAAGGTGACAGACACAGATCCTGGGGAATAGGGAGTGGACATTCAAAACACCCACCACAAATAAATATTATTCAGAATAAAGTCTTCTAAAAAGCAATATGGTGACATGTATTAAAACTTTACCTTTTATACATTCTGATGCATTTTCAAAGCTACAGAAATAAAGACACGGTGAAGGTTTTTAAACGTGGCTTTTCATCATAATGTTAATTAAGATTATTTTGCAAGTGAAAAAAAAAATAATATATATGCCCAACTATAGTGAAGTGGGATATTGTATAATGAACAAATATAAAGCCTTTGAATTCAAGCAATTAAAGAATATTTAATAACTCAAGAGAGGATATGATCAATATTAACTGAAAAAGATGCAAATACAATCATATATGCATTATGTTCACATATGCATATATTTATATACATGTACATATGTCCATATATGCATATATCTGAATACATATGCATGTATACACACATGGATATATATACACATACCCACAGAGAGTGGAATGGAGAGAGAAGAAAGCAGACAAACATCATCCAGGTTCAATCTTGCGTTTAAAACACAGTGTCCCCATTTGCCCAGGTTGGAAGTGTTTTCCAGACTGGATTTGCAGTGTTAAAACTAAAAAAGTCCAGGCCTACCAAGATGAGTTGGTCACCCTAAACACAGACAAATTCTGTCCTTTTTACTTTAGGCATTTCTGTGTGTCTTTTATGTGTTCTACAGAGATCATACAATCATTTAGAAATTATTAAAAGTCAACTGTCTCATTTTGAGTCAGAGCCTCAGGACCATTTCAGAAGCTGTTCTCAAAATGCTTCAGATAAGTGATAGAAGGTTAGTATCTTCCACCTGTAAATGAATAACCACCTCCTGACTTCTGAGGGCAGATGCCTGAAGAGTTTTCTCATGGACCACAGCTGCCACAGGTCAGCAAAAGAATCCTGCCTTTCCTTTGGTTATGTATGATTCAAGAAATCTCAGAGGTTGGAATGGGAAAAGTAAGCAAATTAAAAATCGCAAAGCTAAAGTTGAGTTCCTGGAAACTGTCCATTGCAATAGCAATGTCTTACTGAAGGCCCTTCATGTGGACATGGCCCTTGAACTGGTACTGCAGGTCACCTGGGAGAACACACTACTGCTTGCAGGTTTCTCGAGAGAGAGATGCTTTCCTAATTAGTTCAGGTAATGCGAAACAATAACATTGTTGTTCATTATATTGACTTAAAGTTTCTACAATTGACTTAATATGATACCTTCCTATTTTAAAAAATGTACAATAAAATGAACTGTTATTTTTGACACAAAGATAATACAGTGTTTGGTTTAGAATGTTATGGATTTTAACACATATTATTTCATCAAGTAGATGATTATGCTTGTTACAATTTTTTTAAACTTATATAAACAAAACAGTGACTGGTTTGTATGTAACATAGAACTTTTAGCAGCACAATGACTTCTTCACAGGGCTTACTTAATCCACAGGCTGTTGCCTACATAAACTTAATTGCAATCTTAATAAATAATAAAATAAAAATGACACCCTAAGTACCAATTACCACTAGTATCCATTGAAGGTTTTATAATAATTCCTCACTTTACTACTGAAATGGATTACTTTCTGTGGCCATCATTAGTACTGTTCTCCCACACTTAGGTGAAAGTCAGTTGCAAGTTTGTGGGGTTTTCTCCTTTTATGACAGAAATAATAAAATACATTTTATTTAGAAAGCTTTGGAGATCATTAAATTTTATAAAGCCATTTAGATCCACCACTATGCTTCAAATTAAAATAAAAATATTTTTAAACAAGTGGACTATTAGAAATTGAAGCTTTTGGAATTGTTTTGTCTAGGGATATCACATAGTACAGTAATTTCTTTGCAATGCGTAGCAGTCACTAGACCAACATGGAGAACCTATGACAGAGATGGATATGATATTTTCAGTTCTCATTCTGAGCACATGGGGTCCACATAATCTTGAAGAAAGACAAGAGCCATGTGGTCCACTTTGTTCAATAAAGTGTAGGCAGAATTGACATTCCAGGCAGAATTCTTTTAGAATTAGGACAAAAATTTCTGTATCCCTTTCTTATGCCATAGTGGCCAGAGATGTTCTCAATGATAAAGACTCCAGCAGTCCAACTGAGGGCACAGAAGAACAGGGCCTCTACTCTGTCACTGGTGAGGAGATAATTAGAATCTGGGCCAGTGGTGCCTCACGGAACGCTGTGCAGTGGCACCCTACACTGGTCCATGCACTGCAATTGACATCAGGGGCACTGGGCCGAGGCTGGCCTGGACAGCCAGCAACATGGTTTCTCTGCTACACGATGTCCAGGACACATCAGACCTTTGCCTTCTTCCTTAACTACTCCATCAGTAAAGTTACTATAATAATATGTGCATTCAGAAAATGAGGTGATTAACAGACAAACTTCCATTTCACCTCTGGTTCTTGAGTCCACATGTCTCAGACCATATCACCTTGCTCATCACCAGCAATGACAGACCAAGATGTGGCAGTGCCCAGAATCTACATTACCAAGCCAACAAAGCAAGATAATGACAAATATCCCCCCAAATAACCATCAGGGCAGGCCAGGAGACTTTCATACACAGCCCATTGTGCTCCCAAAGACCAGGAGCAAGTGGACAGCTCACCATCATCAAGACAATTTCTTAATTCTCATGAAAAAACCCTCCCTACCTCTCCTCACAATCAGCCCTTACCCCCAAACACCATTTAGCAGTGTATCAAAAATTCCAATCGATTGCTTAGTTATCAAAGACAATATAGACGTCACCATATAACTTAATGATCTCAAAAGTCTCCATGTGTTGTGCAAAATTGAATATTGAGTGGAGACTAGTGATGTAATGACTACATAGGGTAAGCTACATGTTCCCAAATTCAGCTAGAATCTGTTCTTGCTCCCTTTTAAAGACATATGAAGCCATTTTCCTTGAAGTCACATACTCCAACAGGACACAGAATTGCTTGGTTCTATAACATGAACTGATAGACACAAAACTGAAGATTCTGGAGCCTCCATAAAAATGAAAACTTTACCAAGGACCAAACAGAGAAGCCCAGTGCATAATTACACATAGTGACTGCACCTCTGAGTTCTGGCTTCGATTTTTTACTAAATTGTCAAAGTGACTTTAGGAGAATTATTTTCCCATCTCACGCCTTGGATTGTCTGAAAATGAGGCATTTGAAATACATTAGTGGATCCCAGATCCTTGGTTGAAAGCCATCTGGTCACTTTGAGCACTTTTCAAGCAGCATTTAAGGTTATCATCTCTAAAGACCCTTACCGTATATTTTGGGCTGGATGAAGGCATCCCTTCCTTTCATATTGTTAGTAATTGCCCAGGGTATCCTCATATTGCAAGCGGGCCTGGGGACCACTGCATTATACTGTCTCAGAGGTTACTAGGCAGTTCAGTGTAGTTTTCAGGGTGATTCTTGCTCTCTAATCAGAATTGCATAATGCTTTCATTCTGATATGACCAAGCTTGTCATGGAGCAGCTATATACACTATGACAAATCATTTTGCCTCTATAATTACTTCTCTTATTTGTAAAGGCAAAGGGATGAACAAATTAAATGCAAATGCTTCTTTCAACTCCTTCTGTAATATTGTGACCATTAAGTCGCCTTGGAACAGACGAAAAATGAAAGCAGAAATCTCAACTCGTAGGCAGGCACACCCACCTCATCACATCCTTGAGAACTAGATAAGAATCCAGAAGATCAGTTTCTATTTCCTGCACTCCATTCACAGAGAGTTTTTTCTGATCTCAGACGCCCCTTCCTGAACCACTGAGCCATAGGCAAGTTTTTGATCTGTTTTCTAAAAAATGCTTACTGGGAAGCTGCCAGAAAAAAGAAAACAGGCAAAAATACCACTTCCCCAAACAACACAGCAAAGTCTTTGGACAGAACAGCTGTTGAATGACATGACCTAAAGTTTCGTTTTAGCTTATTAAATTCCTTGAATTCAGTTTTAAAATAAAGTAAGAGAGAAATTGCATAATCAGAGTGTCTTGCCAATTGAAAGTCCCTGTAAACTAGGATCCCGGTGCTCTGCTGTGTTTGTCAACCCTGAAATCAGATTCCCATTCCATCTGAGGCTACAAAACATTCTACTCTTCTGGTTCATGGCAGGATCCCAGGACCTCCCTCTTCCCTGCTTCTGAGAGACATCTTTCCTTTGGGCAGCCACAGCTCAGGAATTCCCTGAGGCCTGCCTGTCCAACATATCTACATCCACTTGTCTTCTAGACTCTATACCTACCTTCCTTGACTACTGATTACGTCTAGCTTATTGATAATCCCTCACTATGTGCTACTCATTTTCAAAGCAAGTTTTGTGTGGTGTGTCAAATAATTTAATATTCACGAAACACATTTCCACACAAGAAAATTAGAGCCCCATTTGTTGATTATTGCTATTATTTCCTGGGCTACTTGAGTCCTATTTAGGATGTTTTTGCCCATTCCTATGGCTTCAAATGTTTCCCCTATGGTTTCTTCCAGCAGCTTCAAATTTTCAGGTCTTATATCTAGGTCTTTGATCTATCATGAATTGATTCTGTACAGGGTGAGAGATAAGGATCTAGTTTCAATCTATAAGTGGATATCCAGTTTTCCCAATACCACTTTTTAAAGAATCTATCTTTTTCACCAATGTATATTTTTGGCTCCTTTGTCAAGAGCCTCATGGTTGTAATTGCTTGGGGATTTTTTTTCCATTTTATATGCTATTTCACTGGTCTTTATGCAAGTATCATAATATTTTCATTACTATGGCTTTGCAACATAATTTGAAATTGGATATCATGATGCCTCTATGCTTGTTTTTGTTGCTTAGGATTGCTTTGGCTAATCTAGGTCTTTTGGGTTTCCATAAAAATTTTAGGAATATTATCTCCAACTCTGTGAGGAGTATCATTGGAATTTTGAGGGAAATGGCATTGAATCTGTAGACTTCTTTGTTTCTTGCAGAACAATTCCCAATACCCAAGACATGGAACCAGCCTAGGTTCCCATCAACAGATGAATGGATAAAGAAAATGTGGTATATCTGCATAATGATGTATAAAGAAAAATTAAATTTTGTCATTTGCAGGAAAATGAATGGATCTGGAGATAGTCATGTCGAGCAAAATAAGACTGACTCAGAAAGACAAATATTCCACGTTCTTCCTAATGTGTAGAAATTCATTTTAAAATGACAAGAAAATAGAATGGAGGCTATTATTTGACAAGAAGAAGGGAACAAGGGGGAGGATACAAAGGAGGGCATTGAGGAGATAGATATATGATTCAAATTACTATATGTACTGAAATTCCCCCAAAAAACATGAAACTATGGCAAGGAGGAAATGGAGGTGACAATGATTAAAGTATGTTATGTGCATGTATGAATCTGCCAAAATAAAATCCCATTAATCTGTATCACCAATTTTTTTAAAAAGTAAAAGAAAAAAATTATGTCAATACATGAATTTAGGAGATTGTTTCATCTTCTAGAGTCTTCTTCAATTTCTCGCTTCAGAGTTCTGCAATTTTCATTGTAGAGGATTTTCACCTCTTAGATTAGGTTGATCCTAGTATTTCTTATACGTTATTGTAAATTGAATTATTTCCTTGGTTCCTTTCTCAGCTAGTTAATATTGATATATAGAAAATATATTAACTTTTAGTGTTGATTTTGTGTTCCATTACTTTGCTGAATTTGTTTATCATCTTAAAAAGCCTTTTAATGGGGTATTTAGGGTCTTGGATAGTAAGTCCAAGAATAATTTTATTTTCCTTTCCTATTTGTGTACCTTTTGTTTCTTTCTCTTCCCTAATTGCTCTGGCTAAAATTTCAAATACCATATTAAATAAGAGGACTGGGAGTGGAGATCCTTGCCTTGTTCTTGATTTTGGAGAAAATAATTTCAGTTTTTCCCATTTAGAATGATGTTGTCTGTGGATTTGTTGTAAACATCCTTTATTATATTAAGATATGATCCTGCAATGCCTACTTTCTTCAAGGATTTTATCATGAAGGGCTGCTGAATTTTGTTCAGGTTTTTTTTTCTGCATCAATTGAAATGGTTATGTGAGTTTTATCCTTGAATCTATTTGTGCAGTGTGCTGCATTTGTTGATTTGCATATGTTGAGCCATTCTTGCATCCATGAGATGAAACAAATTTGATCATAATGTATGATCTTTTCAAGGTGTTGTTCATTGCAAGTATTTTATTAAAGATTTTCTGCATCTTTGTATGAACAATTTCAGCCAAATTAAAGGATATAAAATCAACATTAAAAATCAATAGCTTTTCTATGACCAACAATGGACTAGCTGAGAAAGAAATCAGGAAAACAATTCAATCCACAATAGCTTAAAAAAAATAAAATACCTATAGATCAATCTAACCAAGGAAGTAAAAATACCTCTATAATGCAAAATTCAGAACACTAAAGAAAAAAATTGAAGAAGATACTAGTAGATGGAAAGACCTCTCATGTTCATGGATTGGCAGAATTAATATTGCTAAAATGTCCATACTGCCAAAAGCAATCTACAGACTTAATGCAATCTCCATTAAAGTGCTAATGATATTCTTCACAGAACTAAAAGAATCCTAAAATTTTTATGGAAACCCAAGGATAGCCAAAGCAATCCTAAGCATCAAGAACAAGATTGGAGGCATCACTATACCCAATTTCAAATTATACCACACAGTGATAGTAACAAAAACAGCATGACATTGGCATAAAATTATACCTGTAGGCCAATGAAACAGAATAAAGGGACCAAAAAAACCCCACACAACTACAATCATTTAACTCTTAACAAAGGAACCAAAAACCACATTGGAGACAAGACAGTGTCTTTAACAAACTGCTAAGAAAACTAGATGTTCACTTGTAGATGATTTAAGCTGGAACTCTATCTCTTACCGCATACAAAAATCATTTAAAAATGAATCAAAGACCTAGGTATAAGGCATATAACTTTGAAATTGCTGGAAGAAAACATAGGGGAGACACTTGAAACCATAGGCACAGGCAAAGACATTCTAAATAGGACTTGAATAGTACAAGAAATAATAGTAAGATTCAACAAAGGGGCCAACATCAATTTTTAAAGTTTCTGCACAAGGGAGGGGATGGAGTGCCGAAACACCCTAAAGAAAAATCTTTACCAGATACTCTTCAGAAAGAAGATTAACATCAAAAATGTATAAAGAACTGAAAAAACTTAACACAAAAAAAAATCAAATAGCCGCATCAATAAATGGACAAAAGAATTGAACAGATACTTCTCAAAAGAAGAAGTGCAAGTGTCCAGTAAGTATATAAAAATGCCTAACATGAGGGCCGGGGATTTAGCTCAGTGGTTCCAGCGCCTGCCTTACAAGCGCAAGGTCCCGAGTTCAATCCCCAGTACCAGAAAAAAAAAAGAATGCTCAACATCTTTAGCCATTAAGGAAATATAAATCAAAACTACACTGAGATTCCGCACTGCCCCAGTCAAAATGGCTATCAAGAATACAAAAAACAATAAATGCTAGCATGGATGGGGGAACCCTTCTACACTGCTGGTAGGAATGTAAATTAGTACAGCCATTATGGAAATGAGGACAGTGGACCCTTGAGATATGACCATTCTGACATACAAACAACTTGGGTTACAACCGGAATTTTAGTTTTAACTTATCAACAAAGTCTTGAGTTATGGCTCAAATGCTGCTTGTGCTTCCAGATGGCATCAAACACAGATTTAACCTTTAAAGATTTCTAGAAGGAACATTATATCCTTTCCTGTGTGGGGTTGAGAAATCCTGGGCCAATGTCTCTCCTAAGGACACTGAGATCTGCCTGTATACAGGAGAGAGATTTTGAAGGCTGTGTAGAGGAGTCTGGGCCTTCAGTTGACCAGCTTAAGTTACAACCACCCCTCATGAGTGAATTGAGTTTGCAAGTCAAGCATCCACTGTACTTTACATGTTGAATATAAAGAAATTAAATAGCTTGTGCCTTCTCTAAGACAGATATTAAATAGCTTTTTCCAGTACCCCAAATTCAGAATGTCACCACCACATTATTCTTCCTCTCCTAGGGCTGAGAACAAAAATCCTTCTTGCTGTTTTATAGTGTTTTAGTCACTTTGCTTTCTGATTTGATCCTTTGCAGATAATTATGTAGGAATTGATTTAGAAAAGAGCTTAACTACTATTTAATCCAGGTATAGTAACTGTGTTACACAGGTGGTTCCATTCCCTATAGCTGTGCCCATGGTAGATCTAACTAGTCAATCACAGCATCATTATTCAATAGATCAAGGTAAGACTGCTCTGTTTTGTTTTTGTTTTTTCAACAAAAATTGCTGGTCATCCAATAGTCCAATAGTCTAGAAGGCTGATGCATAATTGAACTTGCCAACACTGAGCTTGTTAAATTCCCATACTTTATGTAAAATCAAGAAAACTTACCATAGTCACGTTAGCTAATGCTATTACACATAGTTATTTGGTTAAATCATGGCTAGTTCCAAATTGCGTAACACTTGATTCCTTTTTCATTTTTACTACCCCTTTTTGTTTCCCAGTAGCTATGGTTTTTACAGCTATTTCTACTATCTGCTTATGAATGCACTTTGCACATAATGTCAGGACAGAGGAGAAATTAACAGGTCCTGGGGGTATTATGTGTAGCAGTGATTTTATTTCTGAATGAAAAATGTCGACAAATCTGATCTCTAAGCCAAGCCAGCCCCACAGAGCACACCTGGGAGAAGACTGTCCCAGAGATGTTAGGAAGCAGACACCCTAGAGAACCCATATTCCTTCATGGCTAGAGGAAATCCTGGTGATACTCCTGTGTTCCACACACCGCAGATTATTCACTATTACTTTTTTACATAGAAAATATATGAGGGACGTGTTTAAGCATCTCTTCTGAATCAATAAAATTAAACGCCACCTGATTAAAGAACAGAAACTTATCAACCACAGGGAAAAATAAAGTCATGAATATACACACTTAGAATGCAAATAAAATGTAAGCAAAATAATGCTGTGCTTTTTTTGTTAGTTACTTTATGTTGAAGTGTAATTTATATACAATAAGCATAGATATTTTAAGTAGACACATCTAGGAATTTTATGTATGCATACAATCATTTAACCACCACTCTGATCAAAATTTAGAATGCTCCTGCCTCCTACAAAAGTCCCCTCAGGATATCAGTACCCACAAAGGAAACCACTATTCTCCCCTCTATTACCATAGATTGGTTTTGTCCTTCAACAAGATAAATGTCTTCTTCCTAGCAGTTGTTCAGATGTCTTTAAGACTAATAGATTCACATTTCAGGGACAGTGCAAAATTTCCACCACTGTAACAATTCAAATAAGAAGCAATGATGGTCACAGATTTTGATTTATTAATTCCTTAACTATGGAATTATATGGAGACATTAATAATATTATATCAGCTATTTCACAAATATTATGTACAATTGTAAAAAATTAAAATTCTATAATTCCCAACTATACAAAATGATTAAATGAATTATAGTTTATTCATATCTATAGTTCTCTATGGAGCCTTTGAAGTTTAAGATTATTGGAGATAATTTAATGACTTATGAGAAGTCTAGCCATGGTCATTGAAAAGGCAGTATGAGACCTTGGGTTAGTAATGAGATTTTAAATATAATGCAGAAAATGAGATCCATGCCAGAAAAAATTGATAAGTTGATTTTATCAAAATCAAAATTTCTGCTCTATGAAAAACACTGTTGAAAGTACATACCACAGTCTGAAAGAAAATATTTGCAATGTACTTGTTTGATAAAAGGAATTTTATCCAAAACATACAAAGAACACTTAAA
The DNA here is from genome assembly GCF_000247695.1 of Heterocephalus glaber. The sequence goes on from NW_004624875.1 coordinate 2,190,690, forward strand.
CTCAGTAGTAAGAAAACCACCAAATTTTTTTAATGGGCAAAAACTCTGAAAAGACACCTCACCAAAGAATATATAAAGATGGCAAATAAACATATAAAAAGATGCCCAATCACTTCTGTTTCCTTACTCTGATCTGGAAAAAAAGGTGGAAGTCATCACTTCTGCCCTCAAAAGAAAAAATGCGCTGAACAAACTGACATTCCACAACTCTTTCTGGCTGTATCAGAGGATTGGAGTCATAAGGCAGACTACTGACTCCAAATTGAAGAGAGAAGTACTGAGCACAAGAGCTTACCAGAAACAGAAGCCAATAAAGAAAAATCTTATGAAGAAACCTAAGCTCACAAATTTAATAATTTAGAAAAATAGACATATTCTTTGACAAACACACCCTATCAAACATTCAAGAAAAGTAGATAATCTCAATATGTCCATAATTATTAAAGAAATAGCATAGTTAATAATCTTCCAAAACAAAAAGCACCAGGCCCACTCTGATGGTTTTACTAATGAATTCCACTAAGCACTTAAGCCACAAATGATACCAATTTGCTATAGTTTGTTCCAGAATATAGAAACAAAGGGAACACTTACAAATTTACATTCACCCAAATAGAAAGAGGAGAAATGAAATTATCTCTGGCCACAGAAGATATGATCTTGAATGTAGATAACCCTAAGGATTTTACACAAAACAACTGTTAGAACTAGTAAATGAACTCAACAAACTAGTAAGATACAAAGTCAACACATATCAGTTGCTTTTCTATACAGTAACACTGAACAGGCTGGAAAGGAAATAATAAAAAATCTATTTACAATGCATCAAAAAGAATAAAACAGGAATTAAGCAAAACAATGTGAAGGAATTGTACAATGAATACTATAAAACACTAGAAATTAAGGAAGATATAAATATAATGGAAACACATTCTATGTTCATGGATTTGAAGACTTAGTTTTGTTAAGATGTAAATAGTATCCAAACGGATCAATGAATTCAAATTCCTGTTTAGCAGAAATGGAAAAGCCCATCCTAATGTTCACATAGAATATTAAGGGTCCAAAAAATGTCCAAACACTCTTGTAAAAGAATACAGCTGGAAGATTCATACTTCCCAACTCCAAAAGCTCCTACAATTGTGTAGTGACTGGCATAAAGATAGAGATGTAGATCAATAGAATAGAACAGAAATCCCCAAAATAAATGCTCACATATATGGTCAAATTATTTTTCACAAAGGTAGCAAGAGTCTTCAGAATATTCAGTTGTCTTTTCAATAAATGGTGCTGTGACCACTAAAAAATATTCATATGTTAAGGAACAAACTTAGTCTGTTACCTAACACCATACACAAAAATTAATTTAAAAACTGATCAAAAGCCAAAATTTAATGTCCAAAATTACAAAGTTCTTAGAAGACAACATAAGACAACATCTTCATGACATTGGATTTGGCAGTTATTTCTTGGATAGGGCACCAAAGGCACAGTGATGAAAGAAAAAAACTGACAAATTCGACTTCCTAACAATTTTTTAAAATTATGCATCAAAGGACACTATTAACAAAGTAAAAAGTAAATACATAGAATGGGAGAATATACTGAAAATTATGTATCTAATAAGGAATTGATATTCAGAATAGAAGACTAAAACTCAACAACAAAAGTAAATAATCTGACACAAAAATGGGCAAAAGTCTTAAATAAACATTTCTCCAAAGAAGATATACAAGCAGACATTAACCACATGAAAAGATGCTCATCATCACTAATCAATAAAGAAACAAAAATCAAAATTATGATAAGATACTACCTCACATTTATTAAGATGGTTACTATCAAAAAGACAAGAAATAGTAAGTGTTGACAAGGATATGGAAAGGATGGAGCGCTCGTGCACTATTGATGAGAATATAAAATGGTATGATGGTTCTTTTAAAAATTAAACATACAATTATACACTGCAGCAATTCCATTTCTGGATATATACCTGAAGGAGTTTAAAACAGGTACTAAAGAAATATTTGTTCAAACATGTTCACTGCATTATCTACAGCTAAAATGCAAATTCTATCCAAGTGCTCATCAGCAGATGAATGGATAAGTCAAATATGGTGTATCTATACCATGAAACATTAATCATCCTTAAAAAGTAAATAAATTCTGACATATGGTACAGAATGAATGACCCTTGAGGGCATTATGCTAAGTGAAATAAACCATTCACAAAAGGTCAAATACTTTATGAATTCATTTACATGAGGTAGTTACAGAAGTCAAAATCATGGAGATGGTAAGTAAAATGATGGTTAGCAGAACCTGGGGCTTGAGTATTGAGGGAGTCTGAGTGTAATGGTATAGGGTTTTTGTTTACAAGAGGATGAGAGTTATGAAGACCGGTTATTCTACAATATGAATGTACCCAGTGCCATGGAACTACACGCTTAATGCTTAATAGGATAGATGTAATGGTATGAGTATTTGGCCACAGTAAAAAGAATAATAATTAATTTATAGAAGAAAAGAAATGAACAATCAAAGTATAAAAAGACACGGGGTACCCTAAATGCACACTTAGTGAAAGGACCCAGGCTGAAAGACTACATACTGTATGATTCCAAATAGGACATTTGGAAAAAGAAAAACCTATAGAGAGAGGAAAAAGACCAGTAGTAGCCAGACATTTGGGACAAGAGGATAAAGGATGAATAATAAAGGAACGCAGTAGGTTCTTAGCCAGTAAAACTTCTGCTCAGTGCTGTAATGAGAGACACCTGGGGAGGGAGCAGACAGTGGCCTACCCACCTGGCTCCTTCCCCCTCATTCCACTGTGTGAGCCAAAGGAGGCCTTTCCCATCAGGTCCATTCTATCTGAATCTGCATGAAATATCTGGCTCCTCGAATGATTTCACTTGAAAAGAAACTATAGTTCCTAAATAAAGTGCTTGGAACTATCTTGCTATATAATCAGTATGTTCTAGGCCTTCACTAAGAATCCAGCTCATTAAGACTTGCAGATTCCTGGATCCCTTCATTCTGCCAGGGTTCTATGGAGATGCCTGCCCTGTATTCTAGGGAGCCTGCTAGGTTTAGGGTTACAGAGACCTATGTGTGATGAGAGGCACAGGCAAAGCCTGCGGGCTCAACCCAGGCCTTCTTGTACCCTGCCAGGAGCAAACTCTTGGCTCTCTTTATTCAGCATGATGTCACTTTCTCTTTCCTACAAATCATTTTCCGCTTCAAAGAAATCAGTGCTTCATAGTCCCATAAGACCATTTCTTATATATTACTGGGCACAACCGCATGCCCTTCCACCTCTGTTCCTCAAAGTCCAAGCAGAATATAGGAACTGGAAACTTCCTTTTCTTTATCTATAAACCACTTCAGGGTCTGATGCATACTCAGCACATTCAGGATCTTTCTTCATCCTTCCTGGATCATGACCCTGCCCAGGCTCTCTGGTTCCTATAAAAGGAAAGCAGAGCCCCAGAGGAGCAGAGAAGCTCAGATCAACCCAGAAACCTCCAGCTACAACACTGAAACCGACCTCCTCACCCTCCACCATGAAGGTCTCTTCAGTGTTTCTGTGCCTGCTCCTCACAGCTGCTACCATCAGCACCCATGTGCTTGCTCAACCAGGTAAGGTGTCTTCTTCCCCCGGGGTAACATTTTGCTACCACATGTACTAACATCCCAGCATGAGTCATCCTAGACTTTCTGTACAGTCTGTCTTTTAAAGATGGAGAAAATGAGATTAAAAGAGGGAAATAGGCCATTATGTCACACCTAGTCAGAAATAAGAACTAAATGCCCAGGCCACTAAGGCCAGCCCCCATGATGTCTTCAGCAGCAGCTTTGGGAAGAGACCTTGAGTACAGCCACTACATCAACATGCTTCACATTATTTGGGGAGGTGGCATAGAAAGAAGGACCATTTCTCAAGGTGAGTGGGAAGGACATTTCAGAAAATAGAGACGAGGAAGGAACTATTCCTTCAAGTTTCAGATTTCACATCATGGTCTGGCATAGCTTACAGAACAGTAGCTGTGTAAGGATAAGAACCCAGAAGATTCTCAACATAGGACACAGGTTGACTCAAAAGCCATAGGGACAAGTACCTTGGAAGCAAGGTCTTAGAATTTATGTTGTTTAATTAGTAGATGATATTCCTCCATGTGCAGTCAACAGTGAGGAGCTCATTAGTTGAACAAATGAAACTGACTCATCAGTAACATTTTATTGCCGGGATTTGAGCTAAGGCACTGAACTTGGGAGCAGTGACTCCAGGGTCTTCTCTTGCCTTCCCCCTCCCTTGTGAGTGCATACTACAGTGTCTGCTGTCTCACTCTACACAATTGCTTTCAGATTCAGTGTTCACTCCTGATGACTGCTGCTTTCGTATGTACCCAAAACGTTTCTCCATCCAGAGGCTGAAGAGCTACACAAGAGTTACCAGCATCAACTGTCCCCAGGAAGCTGTGATGTGAGTGGACCATGCCTGGCACCCCTAGTCAAGTGCTCTATCTTAAGTGACAAGGCACAGGGGCCAAGATTTATGACCAAACAAGTCAGACAAACATAGCATCTAATCCCAAGGGCCCCTTCACCTCATAGAGAAGCTGAGCCCAGGTGAAGGAGTCCATAATCATGCAGGCTCCTCTTCTAGGACCTTGGTGAGATTGTCCCAGCTCTGTCAGCCATGAAGGAACCTGCAGGACTTCAACTTGGATAGCAAGGGCAGGGCTCCCTCCTGAGGTCTCTTCCTTTCACCTTTCCCCGTTGTCTCTCCCAGTCACAGATCCTTCACCTATAGAACAAGAGCTGATCAGGTCTTGGGGCCAGTGGACTGTGTTCTTGAGCAGAACCTTCAAGGTGCTCCCTAACCATGTCCTCTCTGCCCCACAGCTTCAAGACCAAACTGGATAAAAAAGTCTGTGCTGACCCCAAGGAGAAGTGGGTCAAGGATTGCATCAAGCGCCTGGACCAAAAGTCCCGAACTTTGAAACCTTGAATTTTCACACCTGGACAGAAGGAGTCGGAGCTTGAGAAAATCTTATTTATTTTCCCCTAGTGGGACAGTATCTTCTCATAATGTCCAAAAGGTGCAACTTATTTAATAATTTAAAACACATTTCTTAAATAATGTTTAATTATCCTTAAGTTATTGGTGTTTTACGTTATCTGCCAAATAATATGAATATAAAATACAAAATCTTAGTGATGTGTGTTTTTTTCAATGAAGTCAAACTGAATTCTTGGAAAAATGTCAATTTTATCCCTCCCACATTCCAGTAGGATTATGAGATCTACCCACGGATAAACAAAATTGTCCGCATAAGCACAGAATGTATGGTCTCTCAAGCCAAGTGTTTGTTTATACTATTGGGACCAAATAATGTTCCTACATGGCTATGGAAAATAATGTTTCTACATGGCTATGGAATTCTCAGAGAAAAGTATATATGTAATTTTAAATTACTTACTCTTATTTGCCTGTGGTAGAATTTAGCTTGGAGAGAGAACATACCAGCCATGGGTAGCAGTTTGAAATGTATGTCACATCCAGCAGAAGTGTCTTTTGGTGAACTGGACTCAACCAAGGTTGAGAGAGAACTTAGCAGGACCAGACCAGCCCATTCTATGCCTGACACCACCTGCCCTTATTCATTAGGATCTCTAAGCCCATTTCTTTTCTCACCACAGCTATCTTTACCCAAAATCTTTCTCTTGATCTCTTACAACAGTGCACAAATTTTTTTTCATAACCCCTAGTTTTCTCCCCCTAATTAATTCTCAAACCCAGAATAAATATTCTGGATTGAAACAAGATCAACAAGGAAAGTAGAAGTCTATAACACACAATAATTTAGGGCTTTTTATGATTCTGATCCTTCAATGCAACTGGTCTGGAAGGATGGAGTATGTGACTGATTGCAAATGGATAGAGCTCTTCCAGCTAGTACAGGAGGAAGAAGAGGCCAGTGAGCCAGAGGGAAGAATCCTACCAGATGGACTCTGAAAAGACAGAGGAATTTGGCTTCCGGTGTCATGGCACCAGAGTTCCTTCCTGAGCACATTGTTGAGAGACCCCAACTCACTAGATCACTTTTTGTGGCTTGTACTGGCTGCAGGCTGCATAGCGAGGACCCTGGGAGGCACTCAAGCCATACAATGACCATTTGCTTTTCAGAAGCTGCCTGTCACCCAGCCACTAACTATGTTCTTAGCATATGTGTTACTTTTCTTTCATTCCTGAGACAAAATACAGACAAAGTTAAAGGAGGAAAGGTTTATTTGGCTTACAGTTCATAGTGGTTTCAGTCCATAATCAGTTGGCTCGGAGGCAGGGTGGCACATGGCTGAGGCGCAACAGTTTGTGGGGGTGGAAAACAGAAAAAGCAAAAAGGGACCTTAACAGCATCGTTCTGCCCCTTTTATCTCATCCAAACTACCAGGATTAGGATGGTGCCAAACCAACCACTCACATGTAGTGGTTTAGTAATCACATGCCCTTAATCCCAGCATCACACGCTATAGATTCAGTCACTTCTGCAAAAGAAAGCCCCACTTCATCCACATGAGGCTTTGGGGGAATATCTAAACACAAGCCATAACATTCCACCCCTGGTGCCCCAAAATGCATGCACATCCCTTTATGCAGAAAAAGCATTTAGTCCGTCTCCAAGAGTTGCCAAGTCCTAACAGCTTCGGCACTGCTGAAAAGTCCAAGTCCCAAGTCTTCTGAAATTTAAGGTAAATTCTTAGTTGCAAGCCCCTGTTTGAATGAAAAAAAAAATTAAACACTTGCAACATTCAATGGCACAAGATAGACATTTCCATTCCAAAAGGTACAAACAGGAGGATACAAAGGAATGGGACCAAAGCAAGTCCAAAATCCACCAGGAGAAACATTAAATCCCACAGCTTCACTTCCAGCATCCAAAGCACATTGTAAACTCCAAAGGGCTTGGGTGGCTCCTCCCCTAAGGCGCTGCTTGTGGTTGTAGCTCCCATGGCTTCCCTCTTGGGCCAGCTCTGCTCCCTCCTTGCAGTTTTTCTCAGACGATCCATGTTCCTGGCTTCTCCAAACTTCTGGGATCTTCACTGCACCTTCGGCTTCACACTCACAGCTTCACACACTTCCCTCTCAGGGGCACACGGCTTGGCCTCCCAGCCTCCATCTGAAATCTGGGTAGAAGCTTTCCTGATTCCCACAACTCTTGCATTCTGCATCCACCTAAAACCAGAACCATGTGGATGATGCCAAGGTTTGCTGCCAGCTGGAGTAGCAGTACCCAGTCTCCCCTCTCTCTTGGCTGTAGGGGTCAAGAGACTGGATTGCTGAACACTTTGAATCCAGTTCTGATGAGGAAATTCTCTAGCCTGCTGCCATTCTGAAACATGGTACCCTAGGGCTCACTTCTCAAAGCAATCTTTCACATTACCAATTTTGAGGCTACAAAGTGTGGAGTCCTGCTGCTTCTTCTGATGCCTTTAAGCCATCTTTTCTATTCTGTTCCTTTTCAGTAACCAAGATCTCCTCCCTTCTGTCTTTGCAATCTGCAGCTTTACTGGAGCTTCTTTTTTGGCCAAACTCAAAATGTTTTAAATCATTCTGTCGGGCTCTTTTGTCTTGATTCTCAACATAGATCTGGCTAAAAGCCCACAGCAGCAGCCATGCCACAGCCTCAACATTAGACTGCCTTGAATTTCTTCTGCAAGATTAATTAGTCTGCCCCCTTTAATATCAGTCTCGGGCAAGTCTCTGGATATAAACAAAATCCCATGCCCAAGGCATAACAACACACATTGTCTGGAGTCCAGCAGCCAATGCAGTCCTTCTTCCCATCAGAAACTTTCCAAGCCTGGTCTTTACTGGCTTTCCGGTCTTCTGAGCCTGACCAGAATCTCCCATACAAAACAACCTGAGGAGTTCTAGCTCTACTCCTTCACCTGGCATCTCCAAATCTTTCTTAACTCTTCCCCTTTCCACAAGCCAGTTCCAAAGGCTTTTGAGCCACATGGCCAGGTAATGGCACAGCAACAACCCCACTTCTGTAGTACCCAATTTTTGTGTTAGTTACTTTTTCTCTCATTGCTGAAACAAAATACCCAACACCCAAAGTTAAAAGGGGAAAGGTGTATCTAGCTCACAGTTTGTAGAGGTTTTAGTCCATAATCAGCTGGCTCCTAGGCAGAGTGGCACATGGAGGAGGTGTGTTGCAGAGGAGAAACAGTGCATGGCACCCACATGGTACCAAAAGCATAAAGGGAGCTTAACAGCATCTTTCTGTCCCTTTTATCCCATCCAGACTACCAGGATTAGGGTGGTGCCAAACCAATCACTCAAATGTAGTGGTTTAGTAATCACACGCCCTTAATCCCAGCATCACACACTCTAGATTCAGTCCCCTCTGAAAAAGAAAGCCCCACCTCATCTGCATGAGGTTTTGGGAGGACATATAAACACAGGCCATAGCACAGCATACAAAGTACAAAATTTTCCCTGGAGAGATTTCAAGAGTCTCTGAAGAAAGGGATTCAACATGGCTGAATAGAGAAGGAAACAAGTTAGAGATACTTTAAAAAAAATCAACTGAAAACACAGATAATTGGAGGAAATGGAGAGACATACATCCTGTTGCCAAAATCAATCTGGAATAAGAGTCTTGCAGATTAAACAAAACATAGGCACAAAATTTCATAAAACAGCATACCAGCCCACAGAGCTGCCAGCAGTTCTGCCACCTGTGAGCCAAGCAAGAATTGCCACACAGAAAGTCTCCAAGAAATGGATGGACTGCAAAAGTGTGGCTGACTCAAGACACACAGGATAGATTTGGGATATAAGGCTCCTTGCCTCTTTTGCCTTCCTCCACACAGAGAACTCTGCAGCCTGGCAGTAAATTTCACCGGCACACACAGGGGCAAGTGACAGGAAACTGCTTCCTCCCAATGGACAGGCTGCCAGCTTTCTTTCCTCTGTCATGCACCCTAGTGACTAACTAGAAACCCTATCAAAAGCAAAGTTAGGTAAGTTAGCAGAAGTGATGGAAGAGTGACTGGCCACGGGTGGCTTGAGAGAAAGATATAGACATGAGGGATTTAAGCAGCCTTGAGAGGTCAGCACTCAACCCTCTGGAGAGGAGATTCAAGGAGAATGAGCAGCCTTGGGCTGTATCCCCCCACAGTGACAGCACCCTCACCCTCACCCCCACCCTGTGACACGCAGCACAACAGGATAGAAACATGCCAGTGAGGGTAGAACAGAGGAGGCTATCCAAAGACCAGGAGGAGCCAAGTGTATACGGGCGTGGGAACACCACAGCAACTGGGAGAGTGAGGTAGAGACAATCAGGATAAGATGTGGGTGGGCACCAAGGGTCATACGTTGGCTGAAAACTAGACCCAGCCCCCACATCCAGAGGCCAAGATCAGCCCCATACCCAGCACTAATCCTACTGCATACTTGGCAGGGTCACACAGCACAGTTTTGGGACCCTTCCTGCCTTGTACACTACCACAGAACTGTGGACACCAGAAGAATTTTATTATGTTGTTTTTTCTTTGTTTCATTATCCTTTTTCTGTCTGGTTAGTGTTTTGGGGGGTTGTTTTTAACATTGGTTAGGTTTTTACTTTTATTTTTATTTTGTTCTATTCATTTTCTTTCTCTTTTTCCTCAACTATTTCTCTTGATTTTTATGATATTTTATATGAATGAAATTGTCTCTTGTCTTTCTGGTTCAATATTCTTTTGCTTTATCCTTCAATCTTTCTCTCTTGGCCCTCTTCTCCAGTTTCCCAAAGCTTGGGTGATGATCCTTTGTCCTCCAGCCTTGCCTCTACTATATTTCCTTTCATTTATCTCTCTGTTTTGTGTCCTATCCCTCTTAAATTTCACCCCACTAGGGTAAAATCACTGCACTAAGAGGAAACTCGTTACATACAAGTTACTGGTTGATGTTTGACTTTGTTATATAACTGTAGATATTGCTCTTATGGTTTAATGTACCAAATTAATAGTTACTACAATTTTTCAGTTTCTAGGCTATCCCTGATGATACTGTTATTGTGAATTGTACTACTTTACCCAGGATGTCATACTGTTTCAGGATGTCAGCTGCTCTTCCTTGTATGTCAACACTGTGATTGTCTAGGATCATAACCATCACCAAAGTCCAGTACCAAAGGATTGGGTGCAGAGCCAAATAGACAGAAACTCCTCATCCTTAATAAGTTGAGAAGGTAGGATCTTGGGATAGACACAAAGACCAAGAACCACATAAGCCCAGAAGACATCTCTGAGGAACAGACATTTCCTACGGAAGTCTTGATACTAGTGATAAAGCTATCTGCCATAAGAAATTTACAAGGATCAACATAGAAAACAAAATAAAATTTAAAAATAGAAAATTACAAGATGCAGAAACAAAATGACATCCCAGACCTCCAGCCCACCAGGGCAAGTCTAGGGGATAGCAAGGTGGAGGAAAACAGAAGCCACCCAACTGAAATTTCTGAAATGGTATCAGTGGAAGTAACAAAACAGATAAATGAGGCTATATAGATAAATCAGATCAGAAATAATTGCTCAGATAAAAAAAGGAGATGACGATCATATTGAAGGATTTGTTCAGTGAAGCTAGAGTAGACAAAGATTTTTTAAAAAGAGGAGTTTAGAAAAATGGTGGAAACCATGAATGTCCAACATAGGAAAGAAACAGAATCCATGAAACAGATTCAAACAGATATCCAGGAGATTAAAAATTGCACTGAAAGTATATGCAACAGATTGAATGAGGGCAAGGACAGAATCAAATCTAGAAGACAAGATTGTGGTTAATGACCATGAAAAGAAAGATATCTTAAAAATAGGAAGGGGCCAAGAAAAATCAATCCAACAGCTGTAAGATGATGCAAAAAAGAACAACATAAGATTGATCAGAGTCAATATGAAAGCCAGACAGTGCAAATTCCATTAAAAAAACTGTTCACAGAAGTAATGGCATAAAATTTCCCAAACATGGAAAAAGGATTTGACATATAAATAAGGGAAGCACATAGAACTCCAATTAGCCATGGCCAAAATAAATCTATACCAAGGCATATAATTATCAAGATTCCAGAAATTCAACACAAGAATAGAATATTAAAACTGTTAGAGAAAAAAAATAACTCACATAAAAAGGAAAGCCCATGAGAATCACAGAAGACTTCTCAATGCAAACCCCTAAGTCAAGGAGAGTTTGGAGTGAAGTATTTCAGGTCCTGAACGAAAACAACCTCCAACCCTGATTGATGTTCCCTGCAAAACTATTTTTCAAAATCAATGGAAAAATAAGATACTTCTATGACAAAGAACAACTGAAGAAATTCACAACCACCAAACCGGCCCCCAAAAATGTTCTGAAGAATATTTTAGAAAGAGAAAATGAAGACCATAAGTCCAAGAACACCAATAGAAAAAAGCTGCCAGGCAGGCCAAGCAATTAAACAGAGGGGAAAGACAGGGAACCAGCAGTAGGAAAATTATATGACAAGGATAAGCCAGTACATATCAGTTATAACCATTGTAAATGGTCTCAATTCACCAATCAAAAGAAACAGACTGGCAGAACAGAACAAAAACAAGATCCAACAATATACTGCATACAAGAAATACATTTAAATCAAACAGAAATTCATAGACTGAGAGTCAAAGGATGGAAAGCCATACTGCATGTGACAAGAACCCAGAAAAAATCAGGGGTAGCTATTCTATTTCCATACAACGTAAACTTCAAGCCAAGACTGACCAGGAGATCACTACATATTTGTTAAGGGAAAACTCCAAGAAGATGAGGTAATAATCATAAAAATATATATCCACAAAATACCTATGTACCCAATTATAAAAAACAAATATTAACAGACATGAAAAATCTAATAAGCAGTAATACAGTTGTAATGGGGGGCCTTAATACCCCAGCATCACAAATAGATCAACTAGACAAAAAGTTCAACAAAGAAATATCAGAACTGAACCAAACCTGTGAATAAATGACCCCTACAAAGATTATTTACATCTCTACAGATCATTTAGCTCTCTACAGAGTGCTCTACCGCATAGCATCAGAATATGCATTCTTCTCAGCTGCACATGAGACATTCTCCATATAAATAGACCACATAGTAGCCCCTAGAACATGCTTAAGTAAATGCAAAGGAATTGAAATTATCTCATGCATATTATTTGAGCATAGTGCAATGAAATTGGAAATCAATGCAAAAGAGATCACAAAAACTCCATAAACACATGGAAATTAAATAATACCTTCTTGATCAACCAATGGGTCACAGATAAAATTAAAGAGGAAATTAAACTGTATCTACAATTAAATAATGATGCCGATATGATACAATATACCACAACTTATGGGACACAATGAAAGTAGTCCTAAGAAGGAAATTTATAGTGAATTCTCTCATCAGAAAAGCAGAACGAGCTCAAATAACCTAATGTTGAACTTCAATCATCTAGAAAAAGAAGAACAAGTCAAGCTCAAAGCTTGTATGCAGGAGGAAATTATAAATATCAGAGCAGAAATTAATGCAATTGAGACTAAGAAAACAATACAAAGAATCAATGAATCAAAGAATTTGTTCTTTGAAAGATTAAATAAAATTGATAAAGCCTTAGCCAGTTTTATCATAAAAAAGGAAAGAAAAGACTCAAATTCATACAACTATTAATGAAAAGGATGAAATCACAATGGTTTTTATGGAAATCGAGCAGATCATCAATATCAACTTTGAGAACCCGTGCTCTAATAAGGTGGAAAACACAGAAGAAATGGACAGATTCCCAGATACCTATGAATTACCAAAGTTCAATCAAGAACATCTAAAAATTCTAAATAACCCAATATCACTGAATAAAATTAAAAATGTAATCAAAAACTTACCAACAAACAAAAGCCCAGGCAGGTCCTGACAGTTTCACTGCTGAATTTTACAAGAAATTTAGAGATCTAATGCTGCTACTCTTCAAACTCTTTAATGAAATTGAAAGGGCAGCAATACTCTCAAAATCATTCCTGGAAGCAAGTATTACCTTGATACCAACACCAGAGAAGGACCCAGCCAAAAAAGAGAACTACAGACAAATCTCTCTAGTGAATATAGATTGAAGGCAGGAGGTATTATAATCTCTAACTTGAAATTATACCACAGAGCTACTATGATAAAGCAGCTTGGTACTGGCAGAAAAAAGAAGTGTGTTATTTGTGTACAGAAATGCCATTGATTTTTGAGTGTTCACTCTGTATCCAGATATGCTCTGAATTTGGTTATTAAATCTAGAAGTCCTTTGGTTGAGTTTTTGGGATACAACTCACTGTCATGAGAACCCAACCTGGAATACCCAAACCTTTCCTAGAGATCAGAATTAATCCACTCATGAAGGTGGAGCCCCTATGACCTAATTGCCTTCTACTAGACCCCACCTCTTCAAGCTTCTGTTACCTCACCATGACTACATTGGGTACCAAGCTTCTAGCATGCAACCCCTGGAGAAACAGACCATACACAAACCATAGTACTCCCTGCAATTATACTAAGAGGTGGGGACCTTCAGAGGTGATTAACTCATTAGATGTCTTCCCTCATGAGTGAGATTAGTGTTTCTCTAAAAGAGGTTTGAAGGAACTTATTTTGCCTTTTTACTATGCAAGATCATATAGAAGGGGCAATCTATGAGGAACAGGGGCGCACCAGACACCAAATCTGGCACCTTGATCTTGGAATTCTCAGCCCCCAGCACTGTGAGTAATAAATTTCTGCTATTTATAAGTTATCCAGTATAAGGTATTTTGTTATAGAAGCCCAACTGGACTAAGACAATCTTCATCACTATATGCCCAGCCTCAATCCTAGGGGTTCGTAAGCATCCATTTAATGGGATTGAACCTACCTTTCTTGGCAGTTTAAGGTCAAGATTCCTCTGTGCTTCATAAGCTTAGCTGGCTCCTCTTTCAGACATGTGACTCATCACATTAAGGCTGGAGTTCAGGTCCCTAAGAAAAAGAGGTTTATTGTCTTATTGAACCACCTCCACATTATTAATGACCCTGTAGAAAGATGCCATAAATTCAGGACACTTGTGGACATGGAAAAGCAGGAAACTTGGATTCTGATCCCAGAACTGACCAAATTCTGTTTCACTAAGAATGAGTCATTTTCCCCTCTAGTATTAAGATGCCCCACTCTGCTAGGAGTACAGGACCTGGATCTAATTATGGGAAAACACCAGGAAAATCAAGCCAGGGAAATTCCACTGAGTAACTAGCCTTTCTGTTGAGGTCATAAAAGATGAGGAGAGACTGAGGAAATGTTCATATTGATGGTGATTAAAAAGACATGACCGTTAAATGCAACACATAACCATGGAGTGGATCCCAAATCCATCAAGAGTATGATGAGACAATGAGAAAAATTTGAATGAGGGATTTTGATCAAATGGTAGTACTGGATTGATGCCAATTTCCTGATTCTGGTGTTTTACTATTATTCTGTAGGACTATGTCTTTGTTTTCAGGAATGTATACTGAACTATTAAGGCATAATTAGGCATCCTGCCTGCAACCTAATCTTAAATGGTTCAATAAACTGCCTATGGATGCATAGTTAGGTATGTAGGTTGGATGGATAGATAGATAGATAGATAGACAGACAGGCAGACAAGAGACGGAGCTGTTCTGCATCTGGTATTCCAACACTTACTAGTGGCATTCTTTTTAGCTAGCCACTTTGATTACATGTACAGTTTAACCTCATGTAGTTTTAATCCCGTATTTCATTCATGATTAATGGGGTTAAAGCCTCTTCTCAAATGTTTGTTGAATATCCTATTTTATGAGGTTCTATTCCATACTTTCATTCACTTTTATTTCGATTGTCTGTCTTTTTATTATGTATTAGGAGTACTTTCTACATTCCAAGTAGAAATCTTTTGTGAGATAAATGGATTGAAAGTTTTTCCTCATAATCTGTGGCTTGCCTTTTCATTCCTTTAAAAATGCTTTTTGGGCTGGGGATTTAGCTCAGTGGTTCCGGCCCCTGCCTCGCAAGCGCAAGGTCCCGAGTTCGATCCCTGGTACCAAAAAAAACCCCAATAAATAAAAAATGCTTTTTGATGAAAATAGGTTGGTAATTTTAATGTATTTAGTTTATCATCATTTTCTTTTATAATAGTGCTTTTGCTTTTATTTAAGAAAACTTTTTCTAACACAAGAGCATGAATATATCCTTTTACGTCATCTTTTAGAAGCATTATTTTTGGTTTGCATTTAAGACTACAAGCCAGCTACAATTGAGTTTTATGTATTTTCCCAGGTAGGGATCAGAGTTCTATTTTTTCATGTAAATATCTCATTGACCCACTATGAGTTATTCAAGAGGTCACTTTTTTCTAACTACTCTGGAGTGCTAAATTTGTTATAAATCTCATATGTATACATTCATGGTATTCGTGCTTTCAACCTGTTCCCTTGGACACTTTGCCTCTTCTAGAAACAATGGCATATTTTTTTCATTAAGTTTATCAGTACATTTTAGATATACAATATAGTTACATTCATCATTGAGAATTTGTACCTTTACCTGATATATCTTGGTTCTTATTTTTTCCCCATTCCCCTGCCCTCCCTTCAGCCCCTCCACCTCTCCCTATTTACAAAGACTTTGTTTTCTTGTTTTCCTTTTCTCATATTTTTTCCTTTCCCTTCTTTCCTTTCCCACATCCCTACAGCTTCCCTTTCCCCTTCCTCTTTGGACCTTTTCTTCCTACTTCACATTATCTATTATACATTTTGATCCTCATTTACACTTTCAGTTCCTCACACCAGAGAAACTATTCAGTATTTACACACGTGTATCCTATTTATTTCACTTAAGAGTACGGCCTCAATGTGATTATTTTTTAATGATCATGGCCTTCTAATAAGTGCTAATATCTGATAGTGTAAGTTCTACCGCTATGTGCTCTTTAAGATAGTCTTGGCTATCTGGTACTTTTTACTTCTCTTTATGAAGTTTAGAATAAGCTTTTCAATATCCATGAAACACATGCTTTGATTTTAATTGAGGCATCACTGGATTTGGGGAGGAAATGATACCTTTATACTGTGAATACTTCCAATATCATGTGCATGGTACTATTCCTGTCCTTATTTATGTAAGCCTCCTTTAATTTGTCTCAGTAATGCTTAGCAGTTTTCTATGTGTTGCACAAGTCTTGTCAGGTTTGTTCTTGGGTATTTGAGGATTTTATAAGCTGTGGGAAATCATGTCACCAAACAAATATCATTTCTTAATTTGATTGCTTGTAAAAAGTAAAAATAAAATCAACTTTTGCATTATTAGTGAGCAAGCATGCAAAAGCTGTCTATTAACTATAATAGCTTATCTGTAGACTCAGATTTTTTATTGAAAAGAATATGTGTTTCATGTAAGAAGATGAAAACTTTCTTTCTTTCTTTGCAGTCACTGTAACTTTATTTTAGAGTCCTGCACTGCCCTGCCTAGGCTCTCCAGGGCCATGGTGAGGAAAGCTCTTAAAAGGCAAGTTTAAATGTTCCACTGAGAGCTATATTTGCTGCAGGTATTTTATAGATATTTTTCATAAAGAAGTTTCCTTTATTTGCTAGTTTGCTTAGTATTTTTGTAATATAATGGCTTGAAATTTAACACACTTTTAATTCAGATAATCATGTTTTTTTCACTTCAATCTGCAATTGCAGTGAAATACGTTCCTTGGTTTTCATATTTTTTAAACAGACTGGTATTTTTTTAATCAAACCAACCCAGTTACAATGTATTCTTCTGTAGTATATCACTCAATTCCATTTGCTAATATCTTACTGAGCATTGTTACATCTAGGATTATAAAAGGTGTTTACCTTTAATTTTTCTTTCTTGAACATCCCTATAGTGTTTGGCATCAACATTATATTGATGCTATAAAATGAATTGGTATATGTTTCTTATTTCACTATTTGGTTAAAATATTTTTATGTTTTTACTTCCTTCAATGTCTAGAAATAAAGCACTCTGGGAGTTCTTTGAAAAAAAGTTTTAAGTTGAAGATTCAGTTAATTAATAGATGTTGAAATATTCAAATGTTCTACTCTGCTTGGGTTGGTTTAATAAGTTGTGTTTTTCTCAAAATTTATCTGCTTCATAAAATATGCAAGTACAGTGTTATTAATATCTTTTGATTTTATAATATCTCTGGTCTACTAATATCTCTTTTCTCATCTCTGATTTTGGTAAATTGTGATTTCTTACTTTTTGTTCTTTAATCACAAGAATTAAGGAGGAATTAATATTTTATTAATAAAGAGGATTAATATTTTATTAATCTTTCAAAGAACAAACTTGTGGGTTTGGCATTTTTTCTTCATTACATGTTTAATTTCTGTTATTAATATTTCCTTTATCCTTATTAATTATTTCCTTCTACTTTATGAGTTTAATTTTCTACCTAATTCTTGAGATTGAATATTTATATTCTTAATTTTAATCTTTCTTTTTGATGCATGCATTTAAGTATATGAATCTTTTAAACACAGCTTTTGCTGTATCTTAAAATTTTAATATTATGCATTATTGTTATAATTTATTTCAAAATATATTTTTACTTCCATTGTAACTTCTTCTTTAGTCCATGCATTGTTTAGATGAAAATGGCTAGATTTTTATGCTTTCAAGTATTATAAAATGTAATTATTTTGTTACTGGTTTTAATTTAATTTAATTTAATTTCATAATAGTTAAAAAGCAAGCTACATGTTTTCAAACCTTTTGTGTGTGATGAAATTTTCTTTGTAGTTCAGCCTATAACCAACTTGATCAGTGCTCCACGTGTATTTGAAAAAATAATGTATATTCTGCTGTTATCAGGTGCAGATATGTCAACCAGTTAAGTTTTTCTCAGAAGGATGGTTCAACCTAGTGACCTTAACCAGGTGTGGTGGTGCACATCTGTAATCTCAGCCCTCAGGAGGCTGAGGCAGGAGGAGCATCACAAGTTCTAGGCCAGCCTGGACTACATAGTGAATTTAAGATCAGCTTGAATAACAGTGAGACTCTGTCTCAGAAAAACCAAACCAAACCAAAACAAAACAAAAAACTACTTTAACCTAATATCTTTTTCAGGAAAAACAAAAGCTGAATGACTTTGTTACCAGATAGCAGCATTTAACTATGAGAAAATAAGAAAAAACAAACATGGAAAATGATCCAAGTGGAAACACAGATTTTGAGAAAGTAAGGAGGAACACTATTAAGGGCAAGAGCAAGATCAAGACTTTCAGAATCTCCAATTTCATTTCAACATAATTCTCAAGGCTGTGGTCAGTGCAGTGAAAAAGAAAGCACAAGTAGAGACATAATAATTAGAAAGAAAGAACTTACAATGTCATTCACAGATGACATGATTATATACCTATGAAACGCAAAGAAATCTACAAAAACTACTAGAATAAGTGAATTTATCAAGATCACAAAAATTAAGCTAATATACAGAAATTGATGGGATTTCAATACATTCATAATAAACAAATACAAAATCTAATAATGTAAATGTGATCTATTATATCACAAAAATATTAAATACATAAGAATAGATTTTAAAAGATATGTAAGAACTATATGCTGAATATTACTGCATATATCTAAGGGACAATAAAGAAGAACTTAAATGGAAAGAGAGATCACATTGATAGAGTAGAAGACTCATTAATGTTAAGGTGTTGATTTATAATTTATTAAGAGTCAGTACAAGATATCCTTGAACTTTCTTTGCCCTGGTTCTAATTATGGTGGAAACTTGTCCTTCTGGCTACCATCTGTAATAATTCAATGCTTTTATTTCAGCATAAACAAAAGTAGTCATCGCAATTAAATCTCTTGCAGTCTTTCTATGTAGAAATTTATGTGAACATGTAAAAGACCTAAAATAGCAAAAACAATCCTGAAAAAGAACAAAGTTGAAAAATGTGCATTACCAAATTTCAAGATGCACCATAAAGCAACAATAATTAGTATAGTGTAGTATTGGCTTCAGAAAAGACACACAGATCAATGGAACAAAGTACAGCATTCAGAGATGCATGTGGAGAGATACTAACTGTATTTATCTAACTATTTATATAGTTATAACTAAATATGCCTACATTAGTCAGGATTCTGCAGAGAAATAAACCCAACAGAAAAGAGATAGATAGGTAGATAGATAGATAGATGGATGGATGGATAGATAGATAGATAGATAGATAGATAGATAATGGATACAGAGATAGAGACAGAGACATAAAAAGAGATCAGAGGAACTGGCTTAGATGACAGTGGAGTCTGGTGTGTTCCAAGATCTATAGGATGGGTCAGCAATTTAGGAACCCAGAAGAACCAATTTCATAGTTCCCGTCCAAATTCAAAGGCTTGAGAACCATGAGAGCAGATGATGTACTTCTAGTTCAAAGGCCAGAAAGCTAGAGTCCTAGGAAGAGCCAGTGTTTAGTGCCAGTTCATAAGCAGGAAAAAAGCTGATGTTCCAGTCCAAAGGCAGCCAAATGGAAAAATGCTCACTTATTCAAGGGAGAGTTTGCCCTGGTGTTTAATCCAAGTCTTCAAATTATTGAATGAGGCTCATCAGCATTGGGGAGGCCAATCTGCTTTACTCTGTCTACCTACTTAAGTGCTAAATCTCATCCAAAAACAAATTCACAGGAACACTCAGAACATTCGGCTTGACCAAATAGCTAGCTAGGCACTCCATGGTCCAGTCAAGTTTACATGTAAAATTACTTACCACTAAACACACACACACACACACATATTGATTTGATTTTTGAGAAAACTCTTAGTCCAATGAAGAAAAAGAGAACCTTTCAAACAAACGGTATTAGAGCTACCATATATTTATACGGAAAAAAATAAACATCTTACTTATATCTCACTATAAACAAAAATTAAGTTGAGATTAATCAGGGACCCAAATATAAAATTAGAAGCTAGAAAACACCTAAAAGAAAATATCTTTACAACTTGGAATAGAAGGTGATATTTTAAAGAAAACATACAACACATAACCATAAAATTAAAATATGCATAAATTAGACTTTAACAAAATTTATAATAACTATTCATCAGAAGATAATATTAAGAAAGTAAAAAACAAGACAAGCACTCTAATATACCACATTTTGCATATAAAACACGTTAATACAAACTATATAAAGAATTTTCACAAATTAATAGGAACAAAACAATTAAAATGGGCCAAAAAATGTGAACATACATTTCACAAAACAAAATATAACTAATGAATACATAAAAAGAAGCTTGATGTCTCAAGGATGTAATCATGAAAATGTAATTGAATGCAAAATGAAATACTACTGCAAACCCAGAAAAGGAAAGATACACAAATGGTGGCTTAAAACACTAACAGAGCTCTTATTCACTGCAACTGGAAAGTACGGAAAACCACTCAGCAGTTTCTAGTCAAATTCAGCATGTGCTTATTGACTAACTCAGAAATGTCACTTCTAAATAAATATTTAAGATTTATTAGTCCATAAATACACAAACATACATGAAGAAGAATGTTCATATCCACTCCATTCAAAATTGCACAAAGTACCCTAAATGTTTGAAGAAGGGGAAAACACATTGTGGAAATACTCATAAAATTGAATCTTACCTAGCAATAAAAAGAAAGAAACTACCATTTAAAAAATTACATTGTGCACAAGACTTTAGACCTAAACCATCTCATATGATTCCAGATATATGAATTTCAAGAGTAGGCAATTCATGGTGACAGAAGTCACAGTAGTGATGGCCTCTAGAAGGTGAGGCATTGCCTGGGGAAGGACTCAGGGATCTTCCACCATTGGTGGAAATGTTAATCTAGATGTGACTGGTGATTACATATGGAAATTAAAAACTAACCAGACTACAGAACATCCAGAAGAAAACACAGGAGCATATCTTTACAACACAGAATAGAAATTGATTATCTTGTAAGATTTGTGAATTTTATTATATGTGAAATAAACAAATACATTCAAACCAAATCTGCTGGCTGTTTTACTCCTCTTAACTTATGAAGACATTTCCATGACTGAGAGGTAAACAATGATGATGATGAAGATTTCTTGCATGAATCATAACATCATCTAGAATCCCAGTGGAATAGACTAAATGCCAATATCACTGTGTGGTCCAGACAAGTTGTAGCACTTCTGCTTAACAGATGACTAACCAGCCATTAAGAAATTAGGTTACTGAAAGATATAAAGTGGCTTTTGATAATGATTTTGACATCCATTAGCTAACAAAGTGATACTAAACTCCAAAAATTTTCATGTGAAAAGAAAAAACAAAACCAGACTAACCGAAATTTTCCCTGTGGTTCGCTCAATCTTGAGAATATAGATTGTATTTTCCAAGTATTCTAAGTCAGCATATATCCTTTTTTAAAGTATTTCTAAGAGAGCTGCCCCAACAGAAATGCTTCCTTTTTTTTTTTTTTGCTCTTCTCTGCACCATATGTGCCAAGTACAGTGTTGTCACCATCAGCTTTTTCCATTTGGTCCTGCGAAAGGGCAGTTCCAGGTAGTCCTTTGGGAGTTTCCCAAAAAGAAGGGGCAGAAGAAACTAGAAACCGTAAAAACCTAAATGAGCGACACAAGATACTAAGTCTCCATTAGCTAGCAAGAAGATACACTTCAATTTGCCTGGAACAGCCTTGTTTTATTCCTATAGAACAATCCCTTCATGGAGGAAGGTCCCCGAAGTCTCTGCCCTGGTCCAAAGAATACCCAGAAAGGTAATTCACTTTCCTAGAGTAGAAGGAAGTAGTAAGGTTTCCCAAATCACCTGTCATTCACTCCTGAGAAAGCACTGGTCCCCTATGAAATCTCTATAGCCTGGGAAGTCTTCATGAGTGGGACATTGGTTAAACCAGGTCTCACGTGATTCTTATTTAGGTCAGATAGAAAGAAGAATAATTTAGGTGGTTGGGACATTGGAGGCAAAGGCAGCACTGGGAGGGAAGGTGAGGAAGAAGAATCAAGGCCAAGTGGTCTTTACATGTTTTCATGGATGAATTTTCTTCACCAATGTCCAAATGATAGTATTCATTTTCTCCACAGGTTTTCCTTTCTCTGGAGAGATCCAGGCATGGACATTGAGAATGCTGATTAGGACTTGCTCCCTCCCCTCCACAACAGCAGTCAGTTCTTTATTGAGTGAAATGGAAAGGTGGCACTGTCTTCTTCATCCTTGGAGCCTAAAAGAAGGAGATGAGATGAACAGGGAGAAAGCACAAAGACAGGCCCTCCAGCATGGCTTCCTTTAGTGGTCAGTGCTAACCCACCATGGATCAGGACTTCCAGTAAGTTATTCCTTCATAATAGACTTAGCAGGTATTCAAGAAGAAAGTTGGTAGAGCAAAGGCTGGTAGCAAATCACTGCCTTTCAGGCACCTGGAGTCAAGAAACCTGGAAAACAACAACTTAGGGAAGACAAAGAGAAGAGCTCCGGGAATTAAAAAAGAGCAGACAGAAAAGCTAGAAATCACAGAGAAGTTGGAGAAACTGAAGATAACACAGAGAAAAGATTAAAGTAGTCTGAAACATCCGTCCCACCTCCTGGGGGTGTGGGGCTGTCTTTATAAACAGAAGGTAAGCCCAGGAAGAGTTGGCAGCCCCAGCAATAAATAACAGACTGGCAGTGTTAGCCCCCAGAGAAGCCCACAGTAAGCTGCAAATACAGGGTGGGTCTTACTCTGAAAGTGGCTCCTTCCACATGGCACTCTAGAGTTGGAAAAGAAATACAGTACAACACCCACTATATTTGGGAAAATGTGGTATATATACACAATGGAGTACTACTCAGCCACAAAGAAAAATAAATGCCAATCACTTGTAGAAAAATGCATGTACCTTGAGACCATAGCGCTAAGTGAAATAAATTAGACACCAAAGGTTAAATGGCATATGTTTTTTATATGAGAAATCCAAAGTATAAATAATTGAAATATCAAAATAAAAGGTAGATGATAGTAAACAGAGAGATAGACTTTGTGGAGACAGGACATAGATCTGGGGATGATAGAAGACAGGAGAGAGGTAAGGGAAAGGGGAAATAAAAATATGTGTATGTACCAAATGCCCATGATGAATGTATTTATTATTCATTACAAATATATACTAATAAAAAATTAAAATAAATAAAAATGGTGCAGTGAATTTTTTTTTAAATGGTGAGAGAATAGACCTAGCAGGTAAGCAATCTCAGAAAGTTACAGAACTGCATAAATTCTACAGCCAGTTCTGCAGTATTGCTATCCAAAATGGAGGAACATCAAGATTCCCCAGAGCTGGTGTAGTAGATGGCAGGGTGTTTGGATGCTGAGACTCTAGAGCAACGAAGCAATCACAGGTTTCCTTAGTGCTAAGAGACTTGTGTTATATAATGATTATTGGATTGGAAAATAGTTGGTGACCTTCTGGACAGGCTACAGAACTGGTCTTGAGCCATCAAAGCACTCTGATTTACACTCAGGACCTGTGCTCTCTTGGATAATTGTGCCCACCTTGTCTCTATGTGTCTAATAGGCACTATCACCTGGTTTTTGCCACCCTATGGCCTTATTCCTCCCTTGAGATTAGCAAATTCAGTTCCATTACAGCTGCGATTCTCCAAGAGTTGTTCTCAGCCCAGCAATATCAGTATCACTGAAAGCATGTTAGAAATGCAAATTATTGGCACTTTTCTCAGCCCTTTTCATGCTTTATCTTACTGACTCTCCTACCATCACAGTTAGGAATTAACAAAGTATCTCTTCTTAGAGGTTCAGAAAGGTAAACAATGAGCTGTGCATCACATAGCCAGTAAATGGTGGGTCCCAGAATTGAACCCATGTCTGAGTGACTTCAGATCCCAATCTCTAACCACCCCATCCTCTATATTATTAAATCTTGAAGCAGAGGGAAGGGTCGACATTAATTTTTACACCTGGCAGGACTTAAACATACCCTCAATTCCATGACAATTGGTGAGTGTGCATTTTAAGGGTGTTAGACTGAGGAGAATAACATATATGAATCATTCAGCCAGATTCAGGATTTAATGTGTCCCAAATACCTGAGAGTGGTGTTAATGGTCAGCTAGACTGGCTATTTAAAGTGCAGACTTAAAAAGAAGCCTGATGAATGAAAAGTCAGAGCTTCCCTGGGATGTTGGGAAAGGGTGCAAAGGTTCAGGGAAGTGGTTCTGTTGGAATGGGTCTATCTGGAGCAAGCTGCTCAGCCATCCCCTAACTGTACTCCCAGGGAAGCCCGGGGCGGGGGGGGGCACTTCCTTTATCCAGACATTAAGAAATGCTTTGATGAGGACTTGGGAGAAGGACAGCATCCTTAAGAGCTCTATATGGATGAGTGTTGGCAGTGGGGTTACTATAATTTTATGGTTCCCAAACTTTCATGCACATCAAGAGTCCCTGCAAGGCTTCGTAAAACCCGGTGCACCAAGACAGTACTGGTGATAATTTAAAGCATCATGATGTCAACAGATGCTGTGACTGTGAACTTTTCCACTGTGCTCCTAAAACAAACAACCCAGTCCCAGCATTCCACCTGAAAGGTCTATTTCTTGAGGCCACTTCTGCATCCCCAATCCGCTGTTAGTCAACTCCCAGCAAGAAACAGATGACCCGACAACAGTAAACCCTTAAATCTGCTTACCTTCTGTTATTGGCAGCACACATCAAATCAAGAGGTTCCACCACTCCCAGCCCAGAGGTAGGGGCTTCCAGGCCACTGTTCCATCACTCCCAGCCCAGAAGAAGGGGCCTCCAGGCTGCTGTTCCACCACTCCCAGCCCAGAGGTATGGGCTTCTGGGCTGCTGTTCCACCATTCCCAGCCCAGAGGTAGGGGCTTCAGGGCCACCACTCCACCACTCAAAGCCCAGAGGAAGGGGCTTCTGGGCCGACTTTCCACCACTCCCACCCCAGAGGAAGGGGCTTCCAGGCTGCTGTTCCACTGCTCCCAGCTCAGAGGAGGTGAGCTACACGGGCACCAACAGCAACCACCTCCCCCCATAGAAATGAGAAGACATGTAAACAAGTCTCAAAACCAAACTTCCAGATCACCTCCATCAACCCCAAAAGGAAATGAGATGGAACACTGTGATACTCAACCACCTGGATGCACTGAACTAGCAACAAAAGAGGATCTGGAAAAATATGAAATCAGAAATAATTTCTCAGATAACAGCAGAGATTGAGCCCATAGTGCAAGACATGATTAATAAATTTAGAGAGGAGCTGAGGAACATGATGGAATCCCAACATA
>NW_004624875.1:2220612-2246114 GCF_000247695.1 Heterocephalus glaber
ACTCCCATGTAAATACTGAATAGTTTCTCTGGTGTGAGAAACTGAAAGTGTAAATAAGGACTAAAAGGTATAACAGATAATGTGAAATAGGAAGAAAAGGGGCAAAGGGGAAGGGGAAGTAGGAGGGGTAGGGGAAAGGAAATAAGGGAATGGAATTAATATGAGAAAATGGAAAAATGGAAACAAAGTCTTTGTAAATAGAGAGGGATGGAGGGGTTGAAGGGAAGGCAGGGGAATGGGGAAAAAATACGAACCAAGAGAGATTATGTGAAGGTGCAAATTTCCAATGATGCATGTCATATTGTATACCTAAAATGCACCAATGATTAAAATGAATAATTGATAATGCAAAATAGGAAGAAAAGGTCCAAAGGGATAGGGGAAGTGGGCAGAGTATGGGAAAGGAAAGAAGGGAAAGGAAAAATTATGAGAAATGGAAAAAATGGAAATAAAGTCTTTGTAAATAGGGAGGAATGGAGCGGGTAAAGGGAGGGCTGGGAATGGGGAAAAAATAAGAACGAAGATGCATCATGTAAAGGTACAAGTTCCCAATGAGAAATGTAATTGTGTTGTATACCTACAATGTACCAATAAAAGAATTTAAGGAAAAGAAAAAAAAAGAAACAGATGACCCTTAATTGGGAAGAATTTGAGAATGGTTTGATAAAGTAACTACATTCTGAAACTACCACAGCATGGTTACGAGTCCACTAGTCAAAGAGGAACGAATGGGAGGTAATTCCTCACACCTGGGTGGAGGGAGCTATAGGGAGCCACCTTGAGAGAAACTGAGACCATTGGCTCAAGGCTACACTCCAGTGGAGACACAAGGGGAGACAGCAATGAAAAAGCCCCTCAACTAGTTCTTCTCCTTCAAAAAACAGAGGGACTCCCCTGTGTCTGCAGCCCTCCAGAAGACAGCCGCCATGAATCCTCTTCTCATAATGCACACAGAGTGGCTTCCCAGGTAGAGAACAGGATAGAAAAGAGCTGAACATTGTCTAAAGGGAAAAACTTGTGATCTACTTTTCTCACATGGTTCCTGACAAGTGTTTGTGCCAATGTTACATAAGACGCATAAGATAATGCATTGAGTAGCGCATGTTCTTGAAATTCTCTGGAAGCGCTTACATAAGTTTGTAATGATCACTGCTTGTGGGAATTGACTGTTAAAGCCATCAGAGCCCTGAGGATATCTTGTGGGAAGATTTTCAATTACTGATTCAATTTCTTTGATCGTTTAGAAATATTTTTGTTTTCATCTCCTGCTACAATCTGGTAAGTTGTGTTTATTGGAAACTCATCCATTTCCTCTAAATTATATTTATTGACATAGGCTCTTATTTTCCTTTTGGTGTCTGCAGAGTCTATGATGATATCTTTTCTAATTTTTGTTTCTATTTTTTAATTCCTGCTGTTGGCTGTTTGTCTTGTCTTCCTTTTCTCTTGGTCGGCCTCTGGGGAGTTTCTGCTTCATGATGAGCTTGCCAAAGGATCTGCTTTGAGCTCCATCAGTCCTTTCTAGTATTTGTTACTTTTTATTTCCCCTTCTTTGCTTTCACTGTGCTTGCTTTGCTACCGTGGGAAGGCTCCTTTTGTAAGGGGGAAAGCGCAGGGGAGGGTCCCACAGGCAAGAACAACTAATAAGTTACACTCAGAGCGAGGCACAAGCAGAGTCAGTTGTGCCTAGGCGGGCAGCTCATCCAGCTGTCCCCTTCCTCCTTCAAGGCCTCCCCAAAGCACCTTCCTCCCCAGCTCCAGGCTCAGCTTCACAGCCCTTGCAGGAGGGGACCAGGAGCAGGAGCAAAGCACATCGCCCCTCCCCTCACTGGGCGCACTTAGCCCCCAGTGTTCTGGAAATGAGAGGCCTGGACAAACCTGGGGTTTCCACCTGTCCCTCTGGGCCTGAGTGGTGGGCTGGTGTGTGATGTTGGGAGCCCCTGACTCCATCCGTCCAGGTGCTGGACATCTACATTAAACCTGACTTGGAAAAAGACTCCTAAGGTAATTGAAAGTTTGAAACTTCCCTGGTGGTTAAGTGGACACAGACCGGCTTTCTCTTCCAGCTCTGCTACTTACTTTCCCTGAGGCTGAAGATGATTACATCTCTCCATGTCACAGTTTCTTCATCTATAAAATGCATGACAGCAATGGTTCATGCTTTCTGCATAATATATATGTGCAAAGCACTCTTTCTTTACAGGAGTCATTTTCCATCTCTCCTTCTTCATGTTGGGGAAGGCAAGCACAGAATTGCTCCCTGCAGTAAGTGCCTGTGATATACTTGCACTGTCCTTCCAGTCAGGCTCCTTGTGCCCAGGCAGTCAGGTCGAGACAGGCCCAGGATGCCCAGCCCAGAGCTTTCTTGAATTTCCTGGAATGTTCTGTGCCAAACAGCTCCAGTTCAGCAGATTCAGGGCCCTGCTTCCTCATGATTTGACATGACAGAGCCTATGAGAAGATCTTCTGAGAACTCCAACCTCCTCTGCCTCTTATAAAAGGCAGACAGAACAGCCAGAGAAATGGAGAGCAGAGAACAACCCTGAAGCTGAAGCCACATCCTTGCCCTCCACCATACAAGTTTTAGCATCACTTCTGTGCCTGCTACTAACAGCTACTGCCGTCAGCATCCAGGTGCTGGCTCAGACTGGTAAAGCCAATCTCCCTCCCTCTCTCTCTGTCTTCCCTTCAGTTTCTCTTGCCTTCTAGGAAGCTATATGCTACAGTGCCTGACTTCTAAGCCCAACAGAGCAGCAAGGTTCCCAGAGTTTCACTTTGGCACTGAATTTTAAAGCTAGAAAGCTGAAGCCCAGGTTGGAGACAGGAGGGTCCTACCCATCTCTAGGCTACCCCAGAGCAAGAGTAAAACCCAAACTGCTAAATTCCAAATCCAGGCCTTTGCTTTAACAGCTCCTGACCATTCCAAACCCTGCAGATCTGGGGCCATGCCCCTGCTCTCCCCTAGATAGCAGTGGCCCATCCCCCAGAGGCAGCCCAGGAGAACCAAGTCTGAGATCTCAGCCGTGAGTCATAGGTCCCATCCCAGCCCCAGCCCAGGGCAGGAGCTTTGGACTTGGAAGTAGGCCTGATTTGCTTTCACCTCCTTACCCTACTTCCTGCTTTGTGTAAGCCCTGAAAAGCCAGATGTGCTCCTAAAGGCTTTTTCTTGGTGATTTTGTATCTAGATGTGAAACACGACGAGGAGACCCCGTTTGCATGCTGTTTCTCATTTCTCAGCAAGACAATCCCCTTGCATTTTCTGAGAGACTATCAGCTCACTAGTGACATGTGTTCCCTGAAGGCTGTCCTGTGAGTAGCAAAGTCCTGCCCAATGCCTTCTCTCTATCAGCTCACTAGTAACGTATGTTCCCTGAAGGCTGTCCTGTGAGTAGCAAAGTCCTGCCCAATGATGGCTCCAGCCCTCACCCACATGGCTGCTTTAGCAGACAGGAGGATGGTTTCTCCAGGCCCAGCAAGAGCAGCAGCTGCTGCTGGAGGCCGCTTGCTTCCACGCACTCTCTTCCATCTGTCCCAGGAAGGACCTTCACCACCACAGAGGGGTCAACAAGGCTAGAGCCCAGAGAACCACCCCTTGGCAGGGGGCACCCCCAGAGCATTCCAGCCCATTAATCCCTTTCTCCTTCCTCTGCAGCTTCAAAACCAAGAAGAACAGACAAGCCTGTGCCAACCCCAAGCAGAAGTGGGTCCAGGACGCCATGATATACCTGGACCACCACTTCTCTCCCTGATGACATGAGCAGCTCTCCACTCACCCAGACCCCAGCCTGAGGGTGAGAAGTGATGGCTCAATTCTGCCCCCACCTGCCCACCTGTACACTGGAATAACTTTACAGTAACTTCCAAGTAAAATATTTCTGATTTGTGATGCAAAATATACTGTATATCCAGGAATGTTCACTATTATTTGAGTTGTGTAACTGTTTTGTGTTTCATTTTGAGTACTGATCTATTTTTATTGTGTATTTGCGGTGGTAGGGGTCAAACCCAGGGCCTCACGAATGCTAGGCAAGTGCCCTACCAATGAGCTACACCCCAACCCAATGATCCCTTGCTTGAGCAAGGCCCTGAGTAAGGTGGTTCTTGACTGTCCCTTAGTCTCTTCTACTATAACCTGACCACATTTCTCTCTGGCTTTCAAGGATAAAGCATGTGCCTGTAGGAACTGTGTGAAAGGACACTACTTTAGGGAGCAAATTTGCCTTGTGAATGTGACATTTGTTAAGTATGTTGTACAGAAAAGTGAATGCAATAGGAGGACCTCTGAATGTTTGCAGGAAATTCATTTTATTTAGAAACTGTAACAATGATCTTTTCTTCAGGGAAACTCCCATGCAGTAGAGGGTGCTCTGAACGCCCTGGCAGAGCATGCTAGGAGAATGCAGTGTACAAGGCCCTGGCTATGTGGCCAACCTGGGCTCCTCTGATCCTTGCCAGTAAAGGCTATTCCAGAATAATGGCTCTGGTCTCCAGCGTGTTTCTGTGGCTTGCCTTCCATCAACCTCATATTTGGTTCATGCCCCACTATTGTTCCTTTCCCATTGCGACCCAAAGGCTATATTGCAAAATCTCTTTTAACTTGTTTCCCTGTCCCTGTCCCTGCTTCTCCAAGTCCTCCTCTATCCTGGGGCGAGTAACACCGCCTGCCTGTATATCTGGAGACCACACAGCCATGTCCTAGATAGCATCAGGCTTGACAGGGAGATAGGACTGGAGCAGAATGGTTGGGAGGATGGGGTATTATGGTCATAGCAAAGAGTCTTCTACAGGTGGTGGAAGATGGAAAAGACAAAAAGAGAGCCTGGAGGGTCTATCTCCATAAGGTCAGAGTTGGAGCTCCAAAATGTAAGAGTTGGAGACTGTTAGAAAGGAAGGTTAGGGAGTTAGACTCGGTTCTGAAGGCAGGAGGAAGGAATGCTTTGGGAGCACCAAGAAGGACCAGGGGTGGGTAGATGCCAGGAAGAGTAGCCCATGACTGTGGGTAAGATGGAGTTAAGAGGGTGATGGAAGACAGCCTACTGCAATAGGCCAGGCAAGAGGAAAAAAGGGGACAAAGGAGGGTAATTGTGGAGGTGGAGGGGAAGAGGGACGTTAAGAAAACTGAGCCAGATATGTGACACACTAGGGAAAAAGAAACACGAGACAAAAGATCTCCCTAAAGCCACCACGCTGGCCTGTGAAGGGGTGCCAATTTTGAGACCCAGAATTCACTCCCTTCCTCACTTATCCCAAATCACACCTTGCACACAAATGGGAGTTTGTGACTATCCTTTTAAAAGGGACAGGGTCTCCTCTTCCTGCATGTCCACCCAGGCTCCTCTGGTCTTCTAGAGACTGCCTCACCCCTCCAGGCAAGCCAGGTTGGTATCTCTGTGCAATATAGGGTGCCCCTGCGTGGACATCCACCTGGATGGGCCCCCAGGGGAGAAGGGCTCCGAGAACAGCCCTGCAGGACCTGTGCTTGGGATCTCAAGGACAGAAGCTGCTATGCCTATGCCATGCTATGTCAGGCAGCACAGTTGGCAACTTGGGACACCAGATACAGTTCAGGCCTGGGAGGCTGGAGTCCTGGGCTCTATGTGTTCCTTTCTAGGCCTCAGTCATCTCATCTATAAAACAAGGTTGGCAACATCTTATAAGCAAGTGACCTGACAAGATCCCCTCCAGCTAGGACATTGGGTAACATCACTCCCTGAGTGCTCCAGGGAAGGCAGGGAGGGAGAAGGCCCAGCTCTCCAGCTTAAACCCAGCTCTGCTGCCAGCTTGCTGCTCCACTGTGTCTCCTTCAGCTGCCAAGCCTGGAGGCAGAGAAGCCAGCCATGGCCTCTAAGTCAAAGCGTGCCCCAGGGCCAGGCAGAGGTGGGAGGCAGAGAGAGCACGCACTGGCTTTGAAGACAGCAATCCATTTCCCTGGTACCAGGTCAACGTGTCACCCTCACCCTCCAGCCCACTAGCCCCAATCCTCAGCCCCAGTGCCAGTCAAGTCCATGCCCTGAAATCCTTGCAAAATCCAGGAAACACAAGTGAGTGTTTTTGTATAAAGTGCAGCAACATAGCTTATCAGGATTATGCAGATTCTCTGAGACCCCAGGAAGGTGGTCAGGTATGGGGCTGGAAGTTGGGGGACAAGTGGAGCTGTGCGATCTCCAGTGGCCAGGATAGGAAGGAATTCCTCATTTTCCCTTCCGTCAGCAGGGCTTCATCTTTTTCAAGTAACCTTGAACCCACCCAAGTGTCTGCAAGGCACAGACTTCTCTGCCTCTCATAAGCTTGAATCTGCAAACAGAAAACACAGGACAGGGCTGAGTCACCAGTCACTCACAGGGTACCGTGCAAAAGTCCTATCTCCACTTCCATGTCGCCTGGTGTCCCTGTGTTTCCTCTCAGAGCCTCATTTTCCCTCTGTAAATGATGTCACTACATGAGATCTGTAACTTCCACACTGGGGATTGGGGACATCTATTAATGTGAGCATTAGAAACTTAATTGAGCCTTCTGGCCCGCCCCCTGGAGATTCCAACTCCAGGTATCAGAGTGGGACAGAAGAATTTGTAGAAGCTTGATGATTATCTAGGATGAAAAAATCCGTATCTTAAAATATCTCTCTGATACAACTTTCAGTGTTTCTGTGTCCATCTGGTACCTCACTGCTCCTCTGGATTCATTGTGTGTATGTGCCTGTGTGTGTGTGTGTGTGTGTTTGTGTGTGTGTGTTGCTTTTTTGATCTGACCACTTTCTAATTATCTAATCCATTGTCTAATTGACTTGATTATTGTCTAATCCATTGTCTAATTGTCTAGTCCTGCCTCTCATGGTCTGGGTGATCTCAGACAATTATCTCTACTTCCCTGAACCTGAGTTTTCCTACTGATAAAAATGTGAACCCCAGAGGGCCAGCAGAGGTGTTATATATGAAAGTGCCTTCGAATGCTGAGGGCTGTGTGTAAGTGACCTCAGTTAATTTTGTACTGACCCTGCCCCTGCCCCTGTCATGCAGGCATCATGCTTACTCTACTTCCCAGATAAGGGTTAGGGAAGGGTGCCGGATGAAGGTCAGAGGATTTTCCCTGCCCAGGGTCATCTGGACTACAGGTTGGGAAATGCAGAGGCAGGGACTAATCACGACAACCTCCCCCTTTCCACTACACAATAGTGTCTGGTGCTTTGTTAAGTGACTCCTTCCTCCAGAATGTAATACTGGGATACAGTAATTGGCACTGTGGAGTTCCCAAAACACTGGTCACTGCAGGAGAACAGGTGATCCTTCCAGCACCACCACCCCACCCCCACCCCTGCCAGGAAGTTCGGTGCTCCCCCTGGCGCCCAAATGCAGCTCTGCATTCCAGTTTCGGTAGCTTCGCGGGGTTGTGTTTAGAAACGTTATTCCAGTGAGACAGCACCATCTAGTGTATCTGGTCTTACCAGCTAGTCTCATTTCGGCCTGCGCGTTCCCTCCCGAGGGGTAGGGCAGGTGACTACTCACATCACAGCTTTGTAAGGGCAGGTGACACTGGTGTCTTTGTAACACTGGATTCTCTGCAGGGAGATCTTCTGCACAAATGAGTAGCAGCAGTGGGAGGAGGCCACGTGCACTAGAAGAGAAGCACAAAAGGAAGTCCATCCATTGTTCAGCCTCCCACAGGTAGGATGATTTTTTAAAACCCAGCAAAGCTCCAACTAGGACAGGCCCATGCTTCCGGACCACATCCAGGGTCCTCCAGCACAGCGCTGTCTCCGCAGCCACAAAGCTCTAGGGTTAATTAGGAAAAGAGTTAGAAGATTGGGCTTCAGATCTGAGTTCCCTGCAGACCACCTGGCAGTTGTGATGTTAAACATGTGCCCTGGCTAGGATTCCCTGTCCTCAAAACCAGACTGTTTATACCCTAATTTCTAAAGGCTCATCCAGTTCTCACCTCCCACCACAAGTGTATAGTTTTGCCCCAGTGTTCAGGTCCAAGGGCTCTGGACCTCACTACCTGGGGAACCAGTCGTTCTGAAGCATACAGGACATTGTAGTCCCCAGTCCGAAGACCTGGGGCCAGATGAGGAGCTGTACAAGGAGCTCAGAATGCCACAGGAAGTGCTCCCAGCAAATTGTCAGCTCCCTAATCAATTTACTTTGCACACTCCCCCCACCTCCCGCCCTTACCCCAAAAGTCTTGTCTTCCAACCTGGCCACCTCCCCACTAGTTTACTATTCACTAAACCCTCTCATGACTGTTCCTAGGTCAATATTCTCCCAATAGCCTTGGCAGGGAAGTGAAATATTAACAGCTCCATTTTACCCATGGAGAAACCATAGTTCAAGAGTTAGGGTGACTGGCAGGCCCTCCAACTATCAGAGCTCCCCCAATCCTCCCTTCAGATGCTATTGTTCTCTGTCACTCTTTGAGGAAAAGACCAGACCCAGCTCTTGACATCAGGGCTCCCAGCTTGACCCAAACAACCTCACAGTGCCCTCCACCAGCTTTCAGGGTCTGAATAGACAAAACCTCCTTGGCCTAAATCTCCATGTTTGCCCTATTCACTGTTTTCCTATGGTCCTGCACCCCCAGCCCATTCAAGCCCCTCTCATCCCCCCTCTCAAGGATGGGAGGTAGACTCAGTGAGTTCAAGGTGAGTCCTCCCGAGTTCCATAGTACCTGCATGTCTGCCCTCCTCATGGAGAAGCAACAGGGCTCAGGGACACTTACAGCTCATGCTGTTCACATCTTGTGGCCACACTGCAGCCAGCAGCAGACATGTCAGGGCCATAGTAGTGAGCTTCATCCTAGGTGTCTGATGCAGGCCTCTCTGGAGTAGCCTTGATGTGTCTGGTGAAGCAAGGGCTCTCCTTTGTGCCATCCTGCAAAACTCAGAGCTTTTATTAGAACGCCTGATGGGAGGGATTCCCCCGGGGAAGAGGTGGGTGGTCCAGGGAGAAAGGACAGTCATTCATATGCAGTGACCACATGGAAAACTCCTTTCCTCACCTTTTGCATGATACTCAAGGTGTGCTTGGGTGTGAGTGGCCTCTGGAACTTCCCCAAGTTCAGGAGCAGATAAAGATCATGCAGAAATACGTGGGAGCTGTGCTGGCTGGGTGGGAAGTCAAGAAAGGTGAATGGGAGGAAGTGGCCTGTGTGTGGCTCGGGTAACCCACATCGTTCCATACAAGCGAGCAGCTACTGTCCCTGGAGCCTCACAGCGATGAGTTCTGGACTTGCACTGAAACATGCCTGCATTTGAATCCTAGCTCCAAAAATTCAATTGCATAAGCTTGCCCAAGTTGCATATTCATGCAAAGTGGAAATAGAAATCCATATCTCAAGGGTGGGTGAGAAGAATTAAATAATCCTGTGTCAAGTGCCTGGCCCAGATATTTGCTTTTTTTTTTTTCAGTCCTCAACATTTCAACAGCTTACTCTATTCCAGGTCTTTTGTTAGCCTCGGGGAAGACAGTTACCAATGAGATGCAGAGCCTAGCCTGAACCATTTCATTTCAGCTCACAGAAAAACAGAAGTGTAAGGAGAGCAATAGATGCATAGTGTCCAGAACGCAGAGGAGGGATGGGAGCCACGCACTAGCACGCAAGCCCTCTCAGGAGAATGCTCTTAAAACAGGGTCTCCTGCAGGCTGGTGTGGAGAGGGATGTGTTAGGTAGAGGAAAGGGCTCAAGTAAGGACACAGAACATAAAGGGGGACACTTCATTCCGCTCCGTCAGGTGAGGCTGGCATGTGCACTATAAAATGAGTGACAAGACTGGGGAGTGGCCGGAGGGCAATGTGGTGAGAGAGCTCCAGAGGGTCCTGATGGCCAGGATGTTAAATGCAGTGTTTGCAATAAGCACCTCACATTAGATAGGGAAAGGGACTCTCAGAAGAGGAAGCCGCTTGCCCTAAGCCAAATTGAGCATCATTGCAGAGATGAGGGGAAAACACTTGAGGCCTGATCCTCTGAGATCAGAGTGCCACTGCCTCTGTGAACACACTCAGCTCGACCTCTCCACCAAGGGGCCAGGTACCAGTCAGCCCCCCAGCTGCTTCCTGCCACCAGAAAGGTAGTCCACGTCATTGAGATCAGTAGGCCACTGTTGTCTCCTCTTCCCTTGGGCCTTGGAGACAGGTGGGTGTTTATTCCCTTCCCTGGGGACTAGTGTGAGAGAGGAGAAGAGAGTGTGTAGTCACTAGACCAAATAGAACTGCAGGTTCTTTAGAGAACTGCAGAGCAGACAATGTGGCCACTTAGGAAATTCTTCATCTGTTCCCCTCTCCCCGGGGGACTGGCCCTCCAACAATTCAGTTCCCCTCCTCCCCTCACTGTGGCCACAGCCAGCCCCACACAGGAAAAGAGGGACCAGCAAGACTTAGTCATGCCGTCCCTTCCCAGGGTCCCCAGCACCTCGAAGCCACCGCCTGTGGGCTCTTATCACACAGCGGCTAATGTTCCGCGGGGCACCTCCCCCGCTCCCACAGGGCTGACAGGGTGCGACTTCTTCGGCCCTAGCACGCAGGCCAGAACAAGTCTGAACTCAGGAAGATAGCTGTGGAGTTGAATAAGCTGGGCAGAATGGCCTAGGATAGATTGCTGTAGGATAAATGCTTCTAGGAGAAACAATGTTATTCGCGCAAACAAACCGTTTCTTGGTTTGATGTCTGAAAACGAGGAAGTGCTTGTAGCTAGGTTTTCTTTTTAATCATCTTCTACAAAATACGTATCAATTTACTGAGGATAGAGAGAGAACAGAGATTCATCCAGACCATGTCCTGGGACATTCCTGCCCTTTGTCTGCCCTCTGCTGGCTGAGTGGGCTGGAGCCCAGCCTCCTGGCTTGCTTTTCTTTTTTCCTTTTTTTTTTTTTTTCCTTTTCCTTAAATTCTTTTATTGGTACATTTTAGGTATACAGTACATTTACATTTATCATTGGGTACTTCTACCTGTACATGATGTATCTTGGTTCTTATTTTTTCCCCATTCCCCCTCCACCCTTCCCTATTTACAAAGACTTTGTTTCCATTTTTTTCTTTTTCTTATAATTTTTCCTATCCCTTCTTTCCTTTCCCCTTCCCCTTCCACTTCCCCTACCCCTTTGGACCTTTTCTTCTTAATTTATTCATTTTAATCATTTTAATACTTATTTACACTTTCAGTTTCTCACACTAGAGAAACTCTTCAGTATTTACACGTGTGTCCTATTTATTTCACTTAAGAGTATCGCCTCAATGTGCATCCACTTAGCTATAAATGTCTCTAATTTCTCATGTTTTTATGGCTGAGTAGTACTCCATTTTATTAAAAAACCACATCTTCTTTATCCAGTCTCCAGTTGGTTGGTGGCCACTTGGACTGTTTCCAAGCTTTCGCTATTGCAAACTGTGCTGCTACAAACATGGGTGCACATATATCACTGTGGTATTATTCTTTTCATTCTTTTGGGAAGATACCCAGCAGGGGAACAGCTGGGTCAAATGGGACCTCTAGCCCTAGTTCTTTGAGGTATCTCCACACTGATTTCCACAGTGGTTGCACCAGTCTACACTCCCACCAACAATGGAGAAGGGTTCCTTTCTCCCCACACCCCCGCCAGCATTTGTTATTGGTTGATTTCTTGATAG
The DNA here is from genome assembly GCF_000247695.1 of Heterocephalus glaber. The sequence continues at coordinate 2,232,228 of NW_004624875.1, forward strand.
CAGCCATTCTTTCTGGGGTGAGGTGGAATGTCAGTGCTGTTTTCATCTGCATCTCTCAAATGACCAGTGATGTTGAACATTTTTTCATATACTTCCTTTTCAGTTCCAGTTCATCTGCTTCTTAAGGACCAGGACACAGAAACCCATGGGGGAAAGACATGTGGCCAGAGTCACAAAAGACAGCTTTGTCCATCTCTGGGGCAAGACCTCTGAGCTCCCCCACTTAAGAAGGAAGCAGCTAAGGGGAAGAACTCAGCCTCTGAACTCAGACATGACTGGCTCAAATCTCAATGCCAACCCTTGACCTTGGGCCAGTGACTTGGGCCTGAGGAACAGAGGTCCTCTTACAAGCTCTGCTGCTAACTGGACTTATGATTGTCCTCAAGAAAAATTCCCAAGACCTTCCCCTAATGTGGCATGATTTGAAGGGTTGTGTGCCACAAAAGGGAAGGAGGGGAGAGGAAAAGCAAAAGTTGAATGAAGCACCTTACACAGATGGGGCACCGAGGTTAGGTGGGGGAGAGGCCGCTGCAGGTCCTGCCTTTGAGGGGCTCAGGGCTTACTCAGGAAGTGAGTCCTGGGTATGGTGGGAAGGACAAGATGGAGCAGAGAGAGTGTCCTGAAAGTTGCACAGAGAACACAACCCTAAAGCTGGGTCCCCCTGACCCTTCTGTCCTGAATCCAGGCTTCGCCACCATCTCCCTCACTGCAGGCCATCTTCCCAGTCTCTTTCCCTCTGCCCTGGTGCTCTGACACCAAGCCAAACTGTGTGTCATTGCTAACATGAGGACAGCACCCTCTCAGGGTCTGGAATCTGGCCCATGCCCTCTACCCCCTGCAAGCACAAGTCCAGGCCCTTGCAAGGATTCCCAGCACCCACACACCCAGAAGGCAAAACCCTGTGTCCTGCAGCCCCTTTCCCCCTGTTCAGCACTTTTGTCTTTTCAGGAGGCCTTTCCTGTCTACTACTCAGCCACAAGAAAGCAGCATTGTGCATCTGTCAATGGCCTACTGAGGGGGGCCCAAGGACATCCCAGCAGTGACCATTGCCGCTTCTTTATGAGCTCCTCAGCCTGACAGCGGGACCCACTGTGCTCAGGGTGAAGCACAAATATCTTGGCTCTGCTCACAGTGTCCTGAACAGCATGGTGGGCAGTGCTCTGGCCAGTTCTCCACTAAGCTGCACGTGCTCCAAGGCTCTACTGGCCCTTCTGCCCAGAGCCTGTTTCCAGATTGATGTGGCTAACTCCAGGCAAGTCATAACACCTTGAGCTCCCAGAGGGAATGCATCATGCCCTGCTGCACCTCACATGATTGCTCCCCATGTTTCCCCATCTGTCAGGAAGCTCCCAGAGGGCAGGAGTCCCTTTGCAGTGATTGGAAGTTTATGCTGCAGTACCCAGGATGGCGCAAGTGTGCAGGGTGAAGAGAGGGAAGAGGTCCAGCCCCAGGTCCTCTCCACACTGCTTGTGTGACTTCTTTGAGTCTCTGAGCCTCATCTCTAACTAGAGATAATAATGGTCGCACAAATTTTGCTCCAAGTGACACATCCACTTTCAAATCACACCTTCCCCAACTTCCTCCCCCTGACAGAGTCTAAGGGCAGAGCTGCTGCCACCCAGCCAGACCTAAGAGGACAGAGAAGAAATGTGGAGAATGGCAGATATGATCAACACAGCGGTGTTCGTTCTGCTAATCTGGGCTCCTTTCTTGAAGTCCTTCAGCCCTAATGAACAACGGCAGCCAATAGCTACCCTCAGCTGAATGCTTGTGTCCTCTGCACTTCTCTGAGCTTTTCACACATGCTAATCTACCTGATCTTCCCCCAAACCCTGAAAGTAGGTGTTATTCTTAGGCCCCATTTTGCAGATGAAAAAACTGAGGCACATTGGTCAAGGTTATGGAGCCACCCCTTGGGGAGGTGAATTCAAAGGCAAGCTGCCTTCAGCCTCCAAATCCTGAATCATTTCTTTGCATGGTCTCTCAGCACAGACTCCTGACTGCTCCCCAAGCATCCTAGGTTACCTGGCAATGACCTTCCCAGGCAGGTCACATCCTACACTCCCTGGGGCCCTGTGTATACACCTTTTGTCCCCAGATTGAATGTCACACCCTTCCACTAGACACACCTGGGATTTACCATACAGTTTTCTCCCAAAGAGATATAATCTTTGCCCTGATGAGCTGCCAGCTCCTTATCAAAATCACCTCCTCCCCAAGGCCTTCTCCACTTCCTGTCCACCCTCTCTGCTCTCAGATAACAGGCACTTCTATATAAAGACATGTGCACCTTACAGGCCATGAATCTACTCTGTTGCCCACCTTCTTGACTGGACTTTAACTGGAAAATGCATGGACATAGTCAGTCCTAGCTGGGGCTGAATCAGTGTGTAAGAGAACAATTATGCTGCACTATGCGAACAGAGCCTGAGCTCTCAACTTGGCTCCTCATGTGTTAACAAATGGAGCTAAGTCACCAGCTTACCAGCACCTTCCTACTCACGCAGACACCTGTGCACACTCACGTGTGCTGCGTGCACTCACCACCCCCAGCTCAGATCCTCCCTGAGGCTGCCCTAGTCCCCTTGGGCCATTTTCCATATCTGCACAATCTCCCTGGCATCTGGCATCCCTCTGGCCTTTTCCACAGCATGCCATCCCATCTCTGAGAGGACAGAGTTTTGCTTAATGCTCATAATACCCACGTCATTCATGTGTCCTGAGTCACAACTTCACTACAGAGTTATGACCTGAGTCAGACAAAGCTGACTCCAAGCAAGAAGCAATGACAGCAGCTATGAAAATAGTCCTTTATATGTGCACAGTGGTTTGTGGCTTCCTCCATTCCTTATGGTCATTTATAGCTTTAAGCCTTTACAAATGAGGAAATTGAGGCTCCTTGAGATTAATAATGCGCACACACTCACATGCACGCACACACACACACACACACACACACATGCATGCACACAGACAAACATCCACCCAAATGCCCTGACCAAAGTGTTAGGACCCAGCTGAGTATTTAATAAGCTGTTGATGACTCTCTGAGTCTTCTTTCCTGGCAGAAAGCCCCTCAGATCAGATAGGGCTTGGAGAACATGTGGGATTATCTCCCCTCCCCTGCTGGAGCAGATTCATGAACAGGAGGTGGGACACGGCCACATCATAAACTGACCTTTAACCTCCACTTTGGTATTTTACTAGGTTGCCTCTACCAACAGCTCACCCGTGTAAATATGTAAGCAGGTAAACACAGGCTGGCCTTCCTAATTCAGGCAAGTCAACAAAAAGGCAAGTTGAATTTAAGACTGTTATTAAATAAATGTGTTTCCCTTACTTTAAACTATATATAATTCATTTTAACAGTATTATCAGTTGAAGGTACTTGGAAGACACACTTTAATGGAGAGTTTATCGGGATTTGTAATTAGCAGAGCAATTGTAACCACTTTAAAGTACTTGGAAGCAGATTAAACCCTCTAAAGAGAATCAGCCACTCAAAAACACAACAACAGCCTCCATTTACGCACCAGCAATTGCTGTGTGATTAGAAATGCATAGACTCACACGGCCACCATGAATCTTACTCCTCATGCAGTATTTGGCATCCCTCCCAGCAAGAAACACTCATTAATGAAGTCAGCAGCTACTTAAAGGATACCTACTATGTGCTGGGAACCAAGACACACCTGGCATTTGTCAGGGCAGAGCCAACAGCTTGTGAGAGAGACATAATTTTCAAGCAAGCAAATAGATAAACAAGACAATTTTAAATTAGATCAGTCAATGAGGGAAACACAACAAAAGCATATGACCAGAGGGGGAATTAAAGTTTGCATTTGAGCTGAAACCTATGTGACAAGAAGCTCTCGAAATGGAGATGCCATTTATTTCAATTCTAGGCCGCAAAAACAGCAAACACAAAAGCCTGGTGCAACTTAGCTCACGTTTCCTCCTGAATAAAACACAGAGACAAAGATATAAGTAAAAGTAGTTTGTTTAAGAGTGTAAGAAACAGGAGTAAGAGAGCAAGATAGGGAAGGGAAGCACTCAGTGAAGGACATGTTACCAAGCCAGGCCCATTTTGGGCCCTGCAGCAGGAAACAGTGCAGCCATGTACCTGACTTAATTGCATCCAGCAGGGAGGGGTCTGGGGAACTTATACCCCAGTTCCTGTCAGCCATCAGTGAGGGACTCCCTGGACCTTCTGGCCAGCCCTGCTTCTGGCCAGTCATTCACGGCTGTGATCAGTGGTTGTGCCCTGAAATGGAAGGCGTGGATGTGAGCTGGAGACTGGCAGCATCTGCTACTGACAGAGTGCAGCCTGGAAACTTCCAGAAGAAAGGCCAGTGTATAAAACTGGTGAGGAGAACATGGCAGGGACTGAAGTCTGAGGGAAGAGCAAGGGCTAGCTCACAGGAAGACCATCATACGCCATGGTGAGTGGTTTGAATTTTATTCTGTGTGTGTTGAAAAGCTGCTTGTGAAATTTAATCAGAAATTTAAAATTACTTTTCTTTTTAATATGATTATTCTCTCAGAGGTCATAGCAGCAGAGAACACAAGAGAAGCAGGTAGGAGACAATGGCAGGAATCCAGGCTGGAGATGCCAGTGGCTTCTTCTGCTGGCACGAGGACAGGACAGAGGGTGGGTACAAGTGTGTTGCAGCTGGCGGGCCACAATGGGAATGGAACCTGGGCCTGTGGCATTGCTGAGCTAGGAGGACTGCAAGAGGAGCAAGCTTAACAGCACTGGTCTGCAGGACACACCCTACTGGGTGACTTGGTCACTTACTCAGTCTATCCTCTGCTTTCTCCTCTGGAAAATTAGGGAGTAGAACAAACTGGCTTCTAATGATCCTTCTATATCTAACATTCTATGACATCAAAAAACAGTATTTCACTGGTGCAACCACTGTGGAAATCAATATGGAGATAACTCAAAGAACTAGGACTGGAAGTCCCATTTGACCCAGGTATTCCCCTGCTGGCTATCTTCCCCAGAGAATTAAAAGAATCACACAACAGCTATATATGCACACCCATGTTTATAGCGGCACACTTTGTAATAGCAAAAGCTTGGAAACAGCCCAAGTGCTCATCAACTGGAAACTGGATAAAGAAGATATGGTTTTTCTATAAAATGGAGTACTACTCAGCCATAAAGAACAAGAAAGAGAAACTAGAGACAATTATAGCTAAATGGATGCACATTAAGGCCATACTCTTAAGTGAAATAAATAGGACACACGTGTAAATACCGAATAGTTTCTCTAGTGTGAGAAACTGCAAGTGTAAGTAAGGTTCAAAATGTATAATTGATAATGTAAAATAAGAAGAAAAGGTATAAAGGAGTAGGGAAAGTGGGAAAGGTAGGGGAAAGAAATGAAGGGAAAAGAAAAAAATATGAGAAAAGGAAAAAATGGAAACAAAGTCTTTGTAAATAGGGAAGGGTGGAGGGGGTGAAGGGAGGGCAAGGGAAAGGGAAAAAATAAGAATCAAGATGCATCAAGTAAAGGTGCAAGATCCCAATGATGAATGTAACTGCATTATATACCTAAAATGTACCAATAAACTTAATGAAAAATAAATAAATAAACACTATCTCTTTTTAAAGTTTTAGTTACTTTTAATAATGCCAAACAAATCTGTGTGAACTAGTACTTCAAAAAAGAAAAGAGGTCAGACCTTTTGACAAGAACCAATATCCGACTATGTTTTCCCTTTATTTCCTTCCCCTAACTCCCCTAACGCCAGGTAACAAATATCTGAAATTCCCTTACTTTCTCTTTAAATTTCACTATGTATGTCTCTAAAATGTACAGCTGTCCCACAGGAGTGGCTCCAGGATGCCCTGTGGGTACCAAAACGTGAGGCTCCTCAAGTCCCTTGTATAAAATGGCACAGTGGTTGCGTGTAACCTACACATAGCCTCTTATACATACTTTAAATCATCTCTAGGTGATTTATAATACATAACACCATATCAGTGTTATGCAAATAGTTGTTAGACTGTATTATTTAGGGAATCATGATGAGAAAAAAATGTTTGTACATGTTCAGTACCAATGCAGTTTTTTCCAAGTATTTTCAATCCATGGTTGGTTGAATCCATTGATGCAGAACCTGTAGATATGGAAGGCTAACTATATATTTTTTACTTTAGTTATTTTTACTTTATAAAGGGGTATCCCACTGTTTATAATCATAGGGAATTACTTTTGGTTGAGTAGTTTTTATTGATATACATTCATATTCCTGAGTATCACATTCATTTGTTTTAACTACTATTTAATATTCCACTAACTATATGACTGCTTGTTAATCTTTCTCTCTTCTTGGGCATTTGAGCCTTTTCCAGATTTTTGCCATTGTAAACAGTACTAAACATTCTTATATATGATATTCCTATATACACAAGACTTTAATTATGTAACTCTGGTAAAGAGGGCACAGTGGCACACACCTGTAATCCCACCACTTTGGGAGGCTGAGCCACAAAGAACACAGGTTTGAGTCCTACCTGGGCAACTTAACAGACCTTGTCTCAAAATTTTTTTAAAAAATTGGAAAAGAGTGGGCATTGTGGCTCAGTGTGAAGATGCCGGGCTCAATCTCCAGTAACCAAAAAAGAAAAGAAAGAAAGGGGAAAATTTTGGGGTGAGAATGTTTGCCGTTAGGTGTTGGTTTTATCCGTCAGCTATAAGGGTTTCCTCTTCTGTGGATGTAGGTCTTTGTTTCTTGTCCCTTTTCTCTTGAGTATTTCTGTTTTCCTTATTGATATCTGCCTGCTTCCTGCCCATAGAATGCAGGATTCAAGGTCATTTTACAAACTAGAAAATTAGTCTTACTCAATTTAGATCAGGTAGCACTTTCAATAACATAATTCTCTCAGAAACTCTTTTTTAGGTGCTAGGGATCAAATCCACAATTCCTTGCTCTCTTTCTAGACGTGGCTTCAAGGGCTTAGACTTCACTGGGCATTACGAGACCATCTATATTCCATAAGCCACTTGGTCCAAACAAGAGGATCTCCTGAGAGTCCCCTTATTCCTAGAAGAGGCCTTAACAAAGGAAGTAACAGTTGTGCTCTGAATTTGGTCCTGGCCTCCAGACTGAGCATAAGTGGCCATGTCTTTGACTGAACCTGTACCCTAGAGCTATGTCTTATTTTGAGAATACTTTACAACCTGCAAAGGTTGAAAGGAGAGATAATTGCACTTTTCAACCCTCTCTGCCCTAGAATTTCAAGATTTTCTATAATCTCTTTCAATTTCCCTTGCAAATGAGCCACTTCTTTGCTGATATCACCTCTTTCTTACAGTATTTTATGCAATGAGAGTATTTAGCAACAAGTAACAAACACTAACAATATCCTGTCTCAAACCCTCTTCTCCAAAAGCCACAAGTTCAGTAGATTTATTTTCTGCCTTCCAAGTTATAAATGTGATGGTTTGGCCAAACATTTCACTACACCGTTACATAGGCTGGCACTTTTCCTTCTATAAAATTTACCTTGCAGCCTGCTCTTCAGCCCCAAAGCCAAAATCATACATCTTCTTTGGTTAGAAAATACTTACTTCTAGGGATTAATTTCTGTATTAGTCCGCTTTGCTGTAGTAACAAGCAGCCCCAGATTACCAATGGTTTAAATCAAGAGCCATTTTGGTTTTGTTGTTGTTGTTGTTGTATGTTTTGTTTTGTTTTGTTTTGACTCTCAAATCGGCAAGCCAATTGTGTCTGTGTCCCTAACTGTGGGTCAGGTCAGGTCTTTGCCACCTGTCTTCCTAATTCCTGGGCTCAGGATAAAAGATCAACTTGTGCTAAGGACATGTCGTTCTCCTAGCAGAGGATCCATGAGAAAGAAGATTGGCAGAAACTTGCAGTGCTTTTAAAGGTTCTGCCAGGATATGTCATGTGTCATAGCATTCTATGAGCTCTAGGGAGTTCCATTGCTAAGCCCAAAGTCAATGGTATGGAAAATATATTCTGAATAATTTTAAATAAGTATATGGCCTCCTCAAGGCAGGAAGGAACTCTTGATCTATTTTTATACTAACTCTGTTAGCATATGCATTACAATATATTCTCTGATGTGTGGCTCACTTTTGGTTTGTCTTTTAAAGAAAACTCGTAATTTTAACACAAATTTATCAGTTCTTTATGGTCCAAAGTCGTGTGTCATATTTAAGATAGAAAGTAAAGAATGTTCTTCAATGTTTAAAAGGTTTCTATTAAGATTTTCTGTTAAATTTTTTAAAGACTTTAACATTTAGCCATTTAGATTTAATCGTTGCAGTTGTGTAATATAAAGATCCAATGTAACCTCTTCTTTCGTGCAGATTGCTATTCTTCCAGACTTGATCTTTTACTAGTCCCTCCCTTCTCCATTGCTGAGACATACAAACCATTTTGTACACCGCAGCTCTGCACGGAGGTGGCCCTGCTTCTGGACTTTCACCCTTCCTTTCACTCCATTGATCACCTTGTCTGCTGCTGCACTGACCTATACTTGTTCCGGTGTCAGGTGATGTAAATCCCCCTCTGTAGGTTCTTTTCTTTTTTTTTTTTTTGTATTAAATTCTTTTATTGGTACATTGTAGGTATACAACACAATTACATTTCTCATTGGGAATTGTACCTTTACATGATGCATCTTGGTTCTTATTTTTTCCCCATTCCTAGCCCTACCTTCACCCCCTCCACCCTTCCCTATTTACAAAGACTTTATTTCCATTTTTTCCATTTCTCATCATTTTTCCTTTCCCTTCTTTCCTTTCCCCTGCCCCTCCCACTACCCCTACCCCTTTGGACCTTTTCTTCCTATTTTACATTATTGATTTTTCATTTTAATCATTGGTACATTTTAGGTATACAATATAATGACATTCATCATTGGAAATTTGCACCTTTACATAGTCTCTCTTGGTTCTTATTTTTCACCCTTGCCCAGCCCTCACTTCAACCCTCCATTCCTCCCTATTTACAAAGATTTTGGTCCTATTTTTCCATTTTCTCATGTTAATTCCATTCCCTTCTTTCCTTTCCCCTTCCCCTCCCACTTGGTTCTTTTTAACCAGAGCGTCTTGGCTATTTCCTCCCTTTCACTCCTCCGTAAAAGTCATTGAGCCACCCTATCTAGTTCCTGAGGAAATCTGTTAGGTATCTGTCTTCTGAACACACACCAGCTCCCTGAACCCTTGCAGTCACCGAATGAAGGCCAGTACTGTTCTCCCCGTACTACAGGTAGGGAAACTGTGATGCACACAGAGGACTGGCTGGCCCACAGCTTCAAAATCTGATCTGACTACAGAGCCTTTGGGGTGCCCACATCACACAGTTAGGGTTATCATGTGCTTACCAGGAGGTCAAGCCTGCTCCCTGGGCCCACAAGAAAGAGGAAGTTGTTGTCAAAGACCTCAACATACAGGGCACTTCCTCCCACTCTTCTACATTCCTTCCAATACCCAGCTCAGAGCTTCGTACCTTGGATTTGAGTGATAAGCCTGAGATCACAACACCTGGAGTATCTGTGTCAGCAGAGCCACTCACAGTGCATGTCTGTCACTTTGCTGAGCATTCCTGGTGACAGCAGACCAAGTCACTTCATTCTCATGGATTAAAACAAACAAGCAGAGGCCTGACTCCTGCAGATAGTTCCTATTCCAGAGAGAAAGTAGCAAGGAGGTCTCCACAACAGAAGGCTTCCTGTCTGTCTCTCTATCTCTCTCTCTCTCTCTCTGCTTGTCTAAGCAGAACATCAAACTTTACTATGTGTGGTTTGTCCCTTTTAAAGCTATTGTATCCTGTAGTGTTGAGAGAGGAGAAGGTAATCTTACTAATTTGCTCACATACAATGAAACAAAGATGGTTAAGCCAGCTCTCTGCCTCAGTGGCACTGAATTGGCGAGGTTTTCACCAGCAATGCAGCAGTCTCTGGGGAGCAGTGGCTGTCTGCACTGTACTGGCAGCTTCAGGAGCTCCTTGGAACTGGTTAAAATGCAAGTTCTGAGGCCCTACTGAGGGGCTGAGGCCCAGTCATCTACATTAACTCTCCCTGCCCCACCCCACTTGGTTCCTTTGTTCCTAAAGTTTGAGAACCACTGATGTGCAGAACCTATCACAGTACCTGGTAGAATAAGGTCTCAAGGAATATTAACTATTTCGGTCAAAGATCACAAACTCAGTTCATGGAAAACAAGGGCTTGGCTTCTGGTCCAGCTGATTCTAGACAACTTTGTCTACCGAGTGCCATCTTAGATTCTAGGAAAGAGATCCCCATTTTGGGAAACCTCATCCTCAGGTCTGACATTAGTATGAAATGGAAATTATCTGGAAATACTCTGTGGTAGGGCTTGGAAGAATGATTAAGCTGAAGGCCAGGCATGTGAGGCACTGTGGTCGCTGTATAGCTTCCCACTTAAAACTGTTGTAGGTTGAGTCTGGAAAGTTCACAAACCCAAGTGCACACATCGGTCTATACAGCCCTTTATAAACGTGGGTGTGAAGTCTCCTGACCCACAAGTGGACCAAATCCCTACTGCACTGAGCAGGTAGGTAGTGTAGACTGGATTTAACTTATTTATTACAGACAGCTTTTGGAACTGAAAATCATGGTAATGTTAAAGAAAATGCAAAAGCAAATCAACAATGGTCATATCACCCTCAAAAACCTGTTTGTTTCTCACTTAAATTATTTAGCTTTTGTAGACAAATCTTTATACTATCCCAATCACCCTACACACCAAATTGTGTGCTCTTTTTCACTGACTATATTGTAAACACTTTCTGTGACAATCCTCAATTTTCATAATTGCCATGTTGATGACTGTCAAACTGAGGTGACATAATCTACTTATAAATATTGAGCTGGTTATTTAGGTGCTAAGTATTATATATTTATTTATCTAATTATAGATATTTAGCTGTTTGTTTCTAAATAACACTACTGTGACTTCTTGAAGTCCCATTTTTTTCTACTTGTGAAAAGTCTTTTTTCTTCCTTAGATTAGCATCCTAGAAAAGGAAGTACAGAAAAGGGGGGCATGACATACCCCTGACCATTGGAACACATAGGTAAAAACATTTTCAAAGAAATGTAATGGTTAGCTCTCCTGGTAACAGTATAAATATGACCAAATTACAAAATCAGGTCTCCAGCACTGAATATCATTATTCCTCTTCCTTTCCTTCTTTACAACTTAATGAGAATGCAATTGTACCTTATCATTTATTTAATTTTTCTTCCTGTAAATCTCAGTTTTTTTCTTTTTCCTCAAAGATAGAGCTGGTCAAAGTGGAAAATGGGCTGCAAAGATCTTATTTTAATAGTTTGTGCCCTAAAGACCCTCTGGGTGATGAGAGATGCTGAGTGGAATCTTTAACAGGCAAAGCCTCATGGGAGATCTTCAGGTCATTGGGGCATGTCCTTGGTCTCTCTCTCTCCATTCTCTCTCTCTATCTCTATCTCTCTCGCTCACTTCCTGACTTTTAGCTCTGCGATTTTATTTTGCACGTGCACCTGCCATGTTGTGCTGCCAACCAATCATAGACTGGAGCCTCTAAAACTGTGACCCAACATAAACCTTTCCTCTTTATAAGTTGTTACCCCAAGTATTTATTACAGTTCAGAAAGCTGACTGACACATTTAGTATGTACTCATGTTCATCTGCATATGTGTATCTATGACTGCATATGTCTAGGTACATATGAGTCTGTGTATGTGACTCTTTCACTGTAGTCACTTACTTCCATGTGTATGCCTCAAAGTGCACACATGATGGAGAGTCCATTTACCTAAGGCTCTACCGGACATGCTGTTTCTGAGCATGTGTTGTTTTGAATTAATTTATGCATATATGTAAGGATATACAACTGGGCAATATTGTGGAGGCAAAACAACTAACTAAATCAAACAGACTACTTACCACTTGTTGAAAAGTAAACCGAGGCACAACAAATTTTAAGAGTTACTAGACTAAAAAGTAATTCATGATGCAGGAAACATCAGACCAAAATTGATTTAGTGTTTCATTGAAAAAGCATCAGGAGCAAGCATTGGTGGCAAAAATGCAGAGGCGAAATTTAAAAAGTATTTGATCAATTGTGGTTACAAAACTGCCCTCTTTTAGTTTACATTATTGGAAGTCCTGAGTCACATAATCTTATGTTCATTGACTGCCTGGGATTAGCTAAGATAAGTTTTGTTTCTGTCTAGCATAAGTATTGTCCAGAAATGACTCAAGTTAAGTTTTGCTTATATTTGCAAATCAAGCAAGGTCAAGGTCACTTAGAAGCCGCACTGATGTTGCCTGTTCAGTGATTCTTCAGGCCTGGTCTCCATTTTAATGTACCTCAACAGTGCCTCCCTTCTGCCCATCCTCTTCACAATAACACTTAGTTACTGCTATTGACAGGCGAAGTCCTTACAACAAGCAGTCATGTAGATGTCAGCTTCATTAACTCTTGCATTGCTTGAAAAGAGTTCAAGATATCATTCTGTGAAAACAGAAATAAAAACAAATGTTAACATTTGGAGCAAATTATGATCTTGACCTTTGAGTCTGGAGGGCATCTGGTCGGTATTTGTAGATGTGAATCTGAAGCATCTTTGGGCAACTAGGATGGCAGATAAGTGTCACTGGTTGTCTGATGAGCTCTTCCAGTGACCCATGTAGCAGCAAGCGTGAAGACTGTCTTTATATGATCTGTGGTACTCATTTTTCTGAAGCTTAAAGTCATCTGGCTACAGCTCGCAGGGCTTGGAAAGGAACCAGCTTAGGGTTTTAGTGAAACCAGAAAAAAATTAGGATTTGGTCGAGATTTATGGGTAGATCACAAAAATTGCAAATAAAATGTACAGGACTAGAATTTGATAATAGTACACTATAGTGCTCTATTAAAATACATCCTTTTATAATCTCTCCTGTTTTCTACCAAAAATCATCAGGTTTTTATAAAATAAAATTTAGTTTCATCAAACATGACCTGATTACTTGTATAAGTGTAATAAGAATAGTAATTCTATGTTTATTTTAAAATGTATTTTAGTCAAAGCATTGGTAATATCCAAAGGGCTTTATCGACTTTGTGTCAGACAGCATTAATTTTTTTAAAACTCTCTGGTAATGAAAAATCTCAAATTCAACCTTTAAAAACTTCTTAGAGCTAAGAAGCCAAGCTAAGGACCTGCCCTATTATGTCTTATTATAAGGAGAACAGATTCTTATTGAACCTACACAAATATTCATATTGCAAATAAGAATATTTATTTAAAAAGAAATCTCAATCTTTGACAAGTTGAAACCCAATTTCTCCAGCACCATTTATTAAAGTGGTTATCTTTCCTCCAGTGAGGGTGTTTGTGTCCTTTGTCAAAGATGAGGTGGCTGAGTGTGTCTGAAATTGTTTCTGCATCTTCTAATCTGTTCTACTGATCCTCAGGCCTGTTTCTTTACCAGTACCATGCTGTTTTTATCACAGTAGCTTTGTAGTATAGTTGGGGGTTGTGATGCCCCCTGCCATGTCCCTGTTACCTAGAATTGCTTATGCTAAAACTAGACCTATATCTCTCACCATGCACTAAACTAAAATCAAAGTGGATTAAAGATCTAAATATTAAAACAGAAACACTGAACCAGCTGGAACAGAGATTAGGTAGAACTCTTGAACATATTGGTGTAGGAAAAGATTTTATGAACAAAACCTTGGTTGCCCGTGAACTAGCACAAACAATCAACAAGTCGGATCTCTTCTTACTGAAAAGCTTCTGCACAGCAAGAGAAACCACCAGTAGTGTGAAGAGACAACCCACAATGTGGGAAACAATTTTCACCAGCGGTCTCTTGGACAAAGGTCTACTATCTTGAATCTATAAAGAACTT
>NW_004624875.1:2246873-2329122 GCF_000247695.1 Heterocephalus glaber
AAGGAAAGAAGGGAATGGAATTAATATGAGAAAACGAAAAAAAGGAAACAAAGTCTTTGTAAATAGGGAGGGATGGAGGGATTGAAGGGAGGGCAGGGGAAAGGAGAAAAAATAAGAACCAAGAGAGTATGTAAAGGTGCAAATTTCCAATAATGAATGTCATTATATTTTATTCCTAAAATGTACCAATAAAAGGATATACAGTTTTTAAAAAAAGAAGAGGAGATCTTAAATTCTAGAGAAGTCAAAGGGGGAGAAAGAGATGAATGTCCTATTTTTATTTACAAAAATTTATTTTACCAAATTTCCTGTAAGTTATAGATAGCTTAATAGAAAAGAGAAAAAAAAGATTATTTAAATTTAGAAAGCAAGAGTGTGATTGAAAACTATGGTGAATGTTTAAATATTTTTTAGATTATTATAGTAAAAGACACATTGCTATTAATCCTCCTCAAAATACCCCCTACACACACACACACACACAGACACACACACACACACCTTGCTTCAAACACACTCATCCCATTGTTCTTGCCACTTGCTGAAGCAGTTCTGGAAGTCCTCTCCAACAGTGTCTGTAGTTGCATTGTTGTGGGTGCTTCAATACTATGAATCAATTCACAACATTTACTTTTCATAGTCATTTTGACTTTGAGGAAGAGCCAGCACACGCGCAGCACCAGGTCGGGTGGATTATGTGCCAAGGACACATGCTAATGTTTTTACCAGCCTGCCTTTTCCTTGCACTCAGCAACAGCATTCACAGTAGTTTTGATCATTCCCTGTGAAGATGCTCACAGAAAAGAACTCTTGGAACTGTCAGAACTGCCTCAACAAGTGGGAGGAAGCAAGAGGGAAGATTTTGAGGGGAATTAATGGCAATGTGTCTTTTATTGTAATACATTTTTTACTTTAAACACAAACTGTACTTTTTATCATCCCTTCTATTTTCTGACAATGCCTCCCATGCAATACAACAAATCAAATATGTCTAATTAGTTTAAACCTCTCTTTTGTAAGGAGAGGAAATTAATTCTCTTGAGATATTTAAGGAAACCCTGAAAGTTAATTTGAGGTTAAATATACTTAATTTGGAATTTGATGTTGGGAACCTGTCAAAATGTCAAAAGATTTTACACATTTAATTAATAGGAGCACAGGTCAGTGTGAAACAATATCAAAATGATTAAAGATTTTAAAGGTAAATACAGAAAATTGCATTATTATAAAAGAAAAAAGAACTTGGCCCTTTTAATACTGGAAAGGTTCACTTTTCTTGAATAACAACCAAAGACCTAATAAAAGACAACACAAAGCATATGAAATTATCTTGATAAAATATAAAACTTCTGTTTTCTAGGCCAATTTCTTAAAAGGCCAAGAAAAAAATTTCATCATCAAGAACTGAAAATACTCCAAGAAAATTTTCTTTTTAATAGGAGAAAAGCCAAATTCTAACTCTTAATCTGTTATTATTGAACTCATAAAAAGAAATAAAATTTATCTAAGCTTAATGGTTTGACCACACATAAGATGTATGTTTATTTAGTTTAACATCTGAACACAGTTTTTCCTTCTGTGTCTCCCTGTTCATCTGAGCCTTCTTACATAGCCAGAAGAACATAAGGAGCAAATTAGTGAATTCTGAACAACAATGAAACATTCAGAGGAGTTGGGGCCATTTTACCAGAAAAAGCTGACAGATCTTTATAAGGAGGAACCTGGTTATTCTTTCCATGCCAGATAGACATAAGTCCTCAATGAGCTGGGACTCTGAAAATATTATCAGGAGAGATACTGGGAAGGCCACATTATACTCCCTCCTTCCCAACACCACCCCTCACCCTGCAATGCCCCCTACAATGTGCCTATGTTTTCCCAGTCTAAAATGAGGATCAAGAGGAAAGATGCTTGTGAAAGATAAGTAAGAGGCCACAGTTCCTGGCCCACAGAAGGGGCTCAGGAGAGATGGTCTCCTAAAGAACAGGAAGCCTTCCTCAATACCCCGGAATAGGTGGTGGAGGCTCATAATCTCCAGGATTCCAGAAGTCTTTCCAGAATTCTGCCTCAAGCAGCACTCAAGCCTCCCACACCATTGCCAGGTATGCGAAATTTGGGATAAATCACACTCTTCAAACACGAGGTTTCTGGGGTGAAATAGTCAAAAGGTCCTAATGGGGAATAAGACAGAGTTGGGAATCACTGGGACAAATCTGTGGATTTCAAGCTTTTTAAAAACCACAGAACTGCCCTCCTTCCCATATTTTTATCCCAATAGCTCTTAGAAATACACAAGGACTCGCTCACCCCTTTCCGGGATTTCTTCAAGGAGCTCCTTACCCCAAGCTCCTCATTTGCACATCAGGAATCTAGGAGGCCCCAAGGTCCCTTCAGCTCTGCCTGCCACTTTCAAGTCACAAGCTCTGAGCAGTAGTAGTAACAGCACAGCTGACATGTACTGAGAGGTTTGCACACTCTCAATTCTTCCCTTAGCTCTGTAGATATTTTATCTCCTTTTACCCTCCTGTGTCCCCAGGAGACAGATACTGAAAATCCTTTTGGAATCCCTTTTTACAGCTGAGGAGTACAAGCCCCAGTAAAAGAATATTGGCAATAGTTCATTTGGCTGGTAAGTTATGGAGTCAAGAGGCAAACCTAGGATGTTTGGTTCTAGAATCCGTGTTGTTAGCCCAACTCTGTAAAATCTCTCAGTTCTGAGAATTAAAGGATATCTGGACTTAAAGACCCTGCTACTCCATCAATAAGTTTTGTGACACTCATCTTTTGGATTTCATTTTGTGTTTTTTTGTTTTGTTTTGTTTTGTTTTGTTTGGCTTCATTTTCAAGTAAGGTGAGGGTATTGTCATAAATTATCCTCTTCAATCAGCAAAACTGTGGAGCCCAGAGGAAAGCTCTAACTTAAGTGACCCCCAGGCTGCCACTAGCTTTGACAACACCCACAGCTGCTGGGGAAGATTATTCTTGGAGATTTGAGACAGGAAATGCAGGGATGGAAACAAAGGTGGGAGTATCTATACCTCTAAGCACGGCACAACATTTCCTTATTCCATAGTTACTCCACTCCAGGGAGGCAGTTATTATTTCCACTTCACAGATGATAAAACTGAGCATCAGGAAAATTTTCTGGCAATGCTCCCTCTCAGAAGTGGCAGAGCCTAGATTTGAACCCAGGACTTTCTGACTTTTCATCACACTACTGTAGACCCAGTGCCCTTCAGAGATAGCAGGTCTCTGCTCTCCTTCAGAACCTTCCTCCAACCTCCCAGGTCCCCTCCTTCCCTGTGTTACCCAATCCCACCAAGGCTGATTTCCATCACTGTCTCCCCACTAGCTGGGAGGCCTGGGAGGCAGACAGCAGGACACAGTAAATAGAGTGCGGTGAAGCTTTCCCTGGGAATGAACAACCCAGGGCCAATTGCTCAACCCAGACTCTGAGGTCCTGAGAAACCCTGAGACTCTGGACTGCAGGAATTGAGGGCCCTCGGTTCTGGGAACCCCTCAGACCCCTGGAGACTCACTCCTCCTCCCTCCTACATGTGTCAGCCCTCTTCCATCTCTGGGAAATCCCAGGATGACTTTTGGGTTCAGAGTGGTGGGTTCCCAGGGTCCAAATTTCCCAACAAAATTGAATGGGTGATAGACTATTCAAATTGTGCTAGCTGTAAGGACTTCCACCTATCCATACCTCTGCCTCAGAACCTAATGGTATAGGAGAGTTGTATAAGAGCCTGAGATCTGGGGTCAACCAGAAATAGCTTTGAGTCCTGGATCTACCACTTCCTGCTGAAGGCAAATTCCTTAGCCTTTCTGAACCCTTAAGGGGGAATAATTGCTGAGAATTGTGGTGCATGCCTGTAATCCCAGGACTTTGAGAGGCTGAGGCAGGAGGATCGCCAAGTTTGAGACCAGCCTGGGCAACTTGGTGACTTGGCACAACCCTGTCTCAAAATTTAAAAAATTAAAAAATACTGGGAATGTAGCTCAGTGCAAAGGCCCTGGGTTCAATCCCCAGCACCATCACACTGGCTATTAGTGATGTGAAATAATGTATGGAAAGTATTTAGAACAGCACCTACCTCATAGTTAGTGCTCTGAGATAGCTTGGAATTGAAACTGGCTTGCCACAGAGGCTCAGAACAGCTGGACAAGGAGGAGTCACATGTTCTGAGTAGAAAAGGGAGCAGCTCACTTGGATGGGGGTGGGAAGGAAAGCATGAGAATCCTAGAGCTAAGTCGGGGGGAGCCAGGGAGAGGACAGTGACTCAGACAGATGCATTCAAAGAATTTACCCTAACTGACCACAGGAAGCAGATAAGAGTTTAGCAGAAGGGTCTTTCCATGGTGGAAACCCACAGACAATGTGTGTCAGAGAGGTCAGGGGCAAGGAGGAGGGAGGAGCTTAAAGAAGGGGAGCCAGGAATAAGAGCCTCCCAGAACACAGTCCACAGAACAGGTAGAGGATACCACCAAAAGCTGGGGTCTGGGGTCTGCAAGAAGAAGGAAACTCGGGTTGACCGAGCCTCTACTCTGAGTCCAGGGCCAGCAGTATTGTACTTTATCTCTGGATGTCTCTCCTGGCTCAGTACAACCCAACAGTGGTGATGGACTCTCCTCTACTGCAGAGCTGAGGATCCTGGAGTAGGGGAGATTCACTGGGTAGACAGCCAGAGCAAGACTTGAACTCAGGCCTTGTACATCTCCACTCTAGACAGGTGTGGGCACTGGGCCGTCAGTAGCTACTTCCACCGGCTATGTGATTCTGGACAAGCCACCTCTCTGGGCCTTAGTTTCGTGGCTTTATAGACAAACAGCTTCTGTGAGGGGATTGAAGGAATTAGGTCTGAGCCAGGCACAGAAGTGGCACTCAGTGTGTATCATCTGCAGAGCTTGGAATCTTCTCAAGCAAAGCTGTCCCTCAGAAGAGTCCCAGCACTAGGCTGAGTCTGAGCCCCTGGGTTAGTTAGGAACCAGCTCTATACCTTCCTCTCGGGGCTGTGACATTGAATGAGTTCCTAGACCCCGCTGGATCCATAGCCTCTGTTCTAAAATGAGCTGAAAGCCTGATGGCTGCACAAGGCCATGATGGGAGGGACATCGTGAGATGCTGGCATCTAGCTGGTTCAGAGTAGAGCAGAAACCAAGAGGTGGGACTGGAATTTCCCAGTGGGGAGTGGGTCACCCAGCTGGTGAGCAATGACAAGGATGTGGGGAAGACAAAAATAGCCAGGAAGACCCAAACTCCTACTGCAAAGAGGCCAAATAGTAGCCAAGATGGAGATTCCAAGCCACGGAGAGAAGGCCTGATATGCACAGTGCAGAGGTGCATTGGAAGGTTTAGGGGCTAGCGTCTCCACCCTTTTCTTGTCTCTCAAGGCAGCCATCAAGAGTTGACTCCCCCACAGTGACCTTCTTGCTCTGCAGTCCAGGGGGAAGTCACTCACCCACTCCATTCCTTCTCTTTTGGTATCCCTGCTAGGAGAAAGTGAGCCTCACAAAGTTCCTGAGTAGGAGGGACCACATTGTGGGGGAATAAACTACTCAGAAGGAAAGAGGTAGAAGACCTCAGCAAAAAAATCCTTTGGCCATGGCAAGAGGGCGGGGCCCAGGGGACTTCACAGGAAGGTGTGACTGAGAAGGACCAAGCCACAGCGACCACTGTTTTCAGCAAGATTGAGACGGGAAACCCTTGTGGGTGCAGCTTTGCCTCCACCTCCAAGTGCACAGAAGGAGCCGAAGGGGCTGCAGGACAGGGTGGGTATGGACAGTTTCCCTTGTCCCCTTCTGTCCTCCAGCTGCCTCTGGTTCCAAGTGGAACGAGCATAGAGAAAGGCATGAAAAGTTGAGGATAAGGACAGCTGTGGGTAATTTTTTTCCACCCATAAAGGTGAAGGCTTCGTTTTCTCATCTCTCAAATGAGATCACAATACCTACCCCACTGAGTAGTCGGAAGGGGAAAACACAACTTGAAGGACAGTGAGTACTGTGATATGCCAGGGCACGTGTTATTTCCTTAACCTTCACAACAACCTTGAAGGACGAATGCTTTCATCCCCATTTCCAGGCTCAGAGAGGTTAAGTGATTTGTCCAAGTCACACAGCCAGTAAACAGGGGGAACATCAGATCTAAGGTCTATGGGACTCTGTTCATGCTTGGGGTCTGACACACAGTAACTGATAAATAATGATTCACTCTCCCCTCCAAAAAAAGCCTGTCGTGGTCTTGGCTCTATTCCCAGTGGCTGCCTCAGTGCCAGATACTCTTTGACCTCCGCCTAGAACCGTAGTTCCCTGGTGTAGACTGTGGTCCCCAGGCTGCCAGTATAGAAGGCTGGACCTTTGATCCACTTGCCTACAGAACCACGTCTTCCTGCCTGGGGCTCCTCACTATGCCGCCACACACAACCCTGGTGATGACAGCTATTCAGGGAAGTGATGTTAAAGAGGAAGTGTCGGTGACTCAGAATGCACCCATATCTAGTATCTGGAGCCCAGTTGGCTTTCACTGTGTGTTCCTCTGCTTGCTGGTATATTCAGGTGGGTGATCACAGAGAGTGAAGTCAGGAAGGAGAGACCTGAAGATGCTCAGTCCAGGGGCAGGTCAAGAAAGCTCATTTCAGGGGTCATTGGTACCCTTAACCCTCCATGAAAAAAATAAGATCCAAGATAGATTATGTCAAGGTACAAATTTCCAATGATGAATGCCATTATATTGTATACCTAAAAGGTTAATTTTAAAAAGAAAGCACCTGGAATCCTCCTACTTCCCCCAACAGGAACACCGCAGGAGTGCAGTGGGATGTTGGGACAAAATGAATGGGTTTTCACCAAGCCCTCACTGTGTTCTAGGCCTGCAGTAAGAGCTTGACATGATTAACTCCACCCAGGCTCTTCCACAGCCCTGAAGAGCAGTCATCGAAGGGGCCAATGACCACACAGCTAGCAAGGGAATGGCCTATCTGGCCTTCATGCCTACACATGTTCCTTTACCCAGGACTCCAGTGTTCACCCTCATGGGAGGACAGTGCTACCAAATCTGCTTCCTAAGGGAAGCAGAGTCCCACATCTAGATTTTCTTCATGACAGACCTTACTCTAGAACCACTCTGTCCCAAGTCACATGACTACACTCATAAGCCATCTATTTAACAAATGTTTAAGAACACATCATACCCAGGTCCTGTTCCAGAAGATGAGCATGAAGAAGACCAGAGCTTGGCTCCAGAGCACTCAGTGGAGAAGACAGAGGTAAGGCAAAATCTAACCATTGTCCCAAAGGAGACAGCAGTGAAACGTGTGCGGGCACAGGCTGATCACCAGGTGGAAAGGGAATGGCCAGAGAAAGCCAGGTCAACTGTACAATTCAGAACTTAGTCAGCAGAGTCTGAAGGCATCTGAGCTTTTGGGCACAAACCTCTCACATTCAAAATGAGAAAACTGAAACCAGGATGGGGACATTATTTGCAAATACCCATGTAATGCATCGAGCTGAACAGCATCACAGCCCAGGGAGGATCCAGGATCCCTTACATCTCTTGTCCTTTCCCAGCACAACTATGGCTCCATTTGTACCTGTTACCAAGGCCACAGGTGATCAAACACCTAGAGCCAAGTGGCTCAAGATAAATCCATTGTCACAGCTATCCTCAACATACTGGCCTTCTATATCAAGTAAAATTTGACTCAGTTGCCCTCAGAAAACTAAAACATTCCTAGGCATGACAGGAATTTTTAATCTCAGATGAAAGTCCAAGACCTGAGGTCCAGGCTCTGCTCCTCAGAGTTTCAGGAACCCAGGCACCTTCCAGCAGCCTCTCCCCACTTCCGAGTTATGGCCTTCATCCAATAGCCCAGGCTGAGGGCACCTGCCCAGCCCCCTACAGGCAGTAGGACACGACGGAGAAGAGGGGTGATGGGTGCCCAGCTGACTTGTTACAGTGAAACAGGAGAAAGTTGGTGTGACGATTCAGCTTGATTGTCAACTTGATTGGCACGGAAGCCACCTAAGGTATCAGTAAAACAAACATCTAGGTATGTCTGGATGGATCCTTCGACCCTGATACTATTCCCTGTACTCTGCCTCCTAGCTGTTATGAAGTGAATAGCTTTATTCTACTACATCCTTCCACTATGATACATCTTACTTGGAATGAGCCAACCATGGACTGAAACCTCTGAAACCATGGGCCAAATAAACCATTTCTTCCTTCAAGTTGCGAGTGTCAAGTATTTTGCTCTAGCAGTGGGAAAGTTGATTAATATTTTTGAATATTTACATTTGGCATTCACTTCTGAATTCACTTTTTGGATCCTACTTTCCTAGATCCTTTCTGCATCTCTCCTCCCCAAAGTCCAGATACCACTTGATACCTATTGCCTTAGTACAGATTAGGGCATGACCACTCTCCCTCCCTTCTTCATCTCCGTGTGCAATCCCCAGCTCAGCAGCAGCTTGCTGCTTCCTCGTCAGGAAAAACAGGTTTGAGGGGGGAGGGGTAAGAATGGCAGGAAGTTATCAGAGTTTGTGGCCAAGATACGCGTGTAATGCCTCTTTAACACCCAAGGGAAAGCATTAAGTTCAATATATATGCAGGCAGATGGTGGGATGTAGAATTATGGGCAATATCATTTTGGAGTCATTAGTTTTAACCAAATAAAAACGTGAGTATCCAACCATTTTGACCTACAAAATGGTGATTTCTTAAGGTACCACCTATAGATGGTTGCCAAAGCAATAGCATTGAATCAGATCACCAATGATTGAATATAGGTAAGATGTAAAGTCCAGTGTATAAGTCCTGGAACAATCCATTGTTCAAATATCAGAAAGATGAAGAGGAAACCGGGAAGGAACACTAAGAAATGATAGAGTAGGGTAGGATAATAGGAAAATATGATATCTTGGAAGCCAATACAGGAAAGTATTTCAGGAAAGGAGAAGTAATCATGTGAATCAAGTTCTTTTGAGAGACCAAGTAAAATGAGAATTAAGAATTGACCATTGGATTTAGCATAAGTCACTGGGCACCTTGACTAGAGTTATTAGGATGGATTCAAGAGAAAATAGGAAAGGAATTGGAGACAGCAAGTATAGACATCTATTTCTAGATTACCTGTTTCTTAATGCCAGAAAAGGCTGCTATTTCAAACATGAATATGCATTATAAATAGTCAAAGAATTAAAATAGAATACAGAATAATCTATGTCTTTACTAGACAGAGTGAAATTCTGATAATTACCTTCTAATTTCCTCTTCATCAGCAGTTATGAATTCCTTAGCTGAGAAAGTTATGTCTTTGTGCTGAGCCTATCCAGGACCCACTGAAACTTGACTTTAACACTGTTCTGGCTGGGAAAGTCATTTCCATATATCAAGATGTTTAATATGAATTACAAAGATTGTCACTCTTTCAATTTTTTAAAGTGCACTTTTACAAAGTTATGACTTTAAGCAGAGTTCTTACTACCTGTGTTTCTCAAGAGGGTTGCTGGCTTTTCCCATAAGCCTGCTAAACACCTGCTTCTGTTTGCTATTCTCTGGAAAGACTTCTCTCTCTGGCTCTACATCTCCCTCTGGGAACTTATTATTGACCCCAAAACATGAACTCATGTCTTCAGACTTCAAGCACCATGCCCTTTCCCCTGTGAAGTACTGGCTTCTGATCCCTAATTTGCAATCTTTGGGAAGATAGCACCTGCAATTTAATTGATATGTTCTCCCATAGATTACTCTGCATGGCAGCCCTGCCTCCCCTCCGGAGTCCCCAAATAAATCCCGGCAGCTAGAAGGTCAAAATGGAATTTTTACAACCACAGGAAATCATGACTACTTAAAGCATCTCATCTTGGAAGAACCCTGGACTGAACCACCCCACATAGGTGTGGTTCACAGAATCTGTGACAAAACCGTGACCACTTGGGCTGATAAATCTAGGCTGTCAACAGTGGAATGTCCATGCCCATAAAGGACATATGTCATCAGTATCAGAGCTGTTTGTTTGCTTGGATTTTTTTAAAGGTCATTGTCTAAAGGGTAGCCCTCTGTGGGAAAGAATGCATGACAATTTTGTTGAATTTTTTAAGCCTGTGACATTTAGGCATTAAATGGTATTTGAAAGCCCTCTCTGCTTCTATCTCTATTTTTGCCCCTCCTCTCTTTCTGCTTCCCCCAGATACTTTATAGAGAAAAAAGAATATTTAAATAATATATGATTTTTTATTGTACAATATATTAAACTTTTTAAATTATTCAATAACCTTGAGGTTTAAAAGTACAGTTGGTAATTGTCCTTGAGGGCTCGTGGCTTTGTGACATGGCTGAAGGATGGTTCCAACTCAGCCCATTTACAGACATGGAGTGATGTGTCTCCCCTCACACCTGACACATGTCTCCCTCCAGGTGTGAGCTCTGCTCCATTCTGTGGGCACTGACTCCCCACCCCCCCACCCCGCCAGCTCCAGCACCATGCCGAAACAGGGAAGAAGCTGGACACAGCTTTCACCAGTGGCTGAGACAGTGACAGCAGCGGCATGGCAGATAAATCCCACTGTGGTTTCCAGACAGAATCCATGGGACTAGGAGGCACTGCAGTTGGTGATAAGAAGTCCAGTGACCTCTAGCACAGATGTCACTGCTTTGGTGCAACTCTAAAGTTCTGAGTGGAGGCCTCTGTCTCACCTGGGACACCAAGCTGATCCTGCCTCTGCAGGGCAGCTCAGGTCAAGCCCATTCTCTTCTGAAAAGTCACCTGGACACTCTCCAGGACTTGGTCTCATACCTGGTTAGTGCTCCTCAGAGGACTGCAGCAAGAACAGCAGCAAAGATGGCCTTAGCAAGGACAATGTGAAGACACCCAGGAATGACCCCTCATCCCACAGCACAAACCAGTATTATCCTCCTTGCAGCTATGAAGTACAACCTCTGGGAAACTGCACAAGCTAACTTGCAGAATAGAATTGCTTAGTATGAACCATGTGGTAGAGGTAGTACTTCTGCCAGTGTAACCGAGTATTTGTCGCTATTGTCATCGTCATCCTCCAACACATCACTGAGCGCTAACTCTATGCCAAGCACGATGGTTAATCTTGATTGTCAACTTGATTGGCTCGGAAATTAATAAAGCACACTTGCAAGTATGTCTGGGTGAGTCATGAGGCTGTGACCTTCGGGGCTAAATACGGTCCCTGGACCCTTATCTCTGACTCTTCTCCTGCTCTCTGCTTCTCAAATTTTACAAGTTGAGGGCCAGGGATTTAGCTCAGTGGTTTCACCACCTGCCTTGCAAGCACAAGGTCCTGAGTCTGATCCCTGGTACAAAAAAAAAAACCATTTTACTAGTTGAGCAACCTTTCATCCATGATCCCTTTCTGTTGTGATACCAGCAGACCATGGGCTGAAACCTCTGAAACCAGGAGTAAAAGTAAGTGCCACTTCCTTTAAGATTATATATATGTATATATCAAGTATTTTGTCCCAGCAATAGATAGGTGACTAATACACTCGGTATGTAAAGTTCAGTGTTTGCATGCAGTGTCTCATTGAATCCTATGACAAACACAAATGTTGCTTATAAGTATAATTGTCCTTCCTTTATGGAGAAGTAGTGCAGATCGGATATTGGGGCTGAGGAGCCCATTCCCCTTTACCCACCTGAGCCTGGGCAGCACCCTCAGGCCACTCCTCCTTAATCATTCCCCTGAACTCACTTGAGCTCAGCACCCTAGGACCATTCCTAGAGAACCTCAGACCAAAGCACATGTGGCCCTTTTCTTTTGTGCCCTTTTTGGGCCCTTCTTCCTCACTCTGGTCAGTACACCATTTGTCTGTTCATGATCTTCAATAAATGTAGTTGCTTTACTTTTGCCACCAGGTCTACACTTTGCAATTCTTTGCTTGCCAGACACAAGAGCTTGGACTTTCTGCAGGATCCATCACACAATAACAGAAGGACACTAAGACTCAGGAAGTGAGTCAATTAGAACATACTGGAGTGAGGATTTAAGCTTAGATTTCTTGGCCCCCAAGTCAATTTTTACAATTCTATCCAATAGTGCTTTAAACATAAAGAATATTATCAATATTATTCCACAATCTTCCTCAGATTTTTAATGCCCCTCCCTTGGGCACTTAGTAGAATATAAGGAAGAGCAGACAATCACTGCTTTGAGGAATGTTGTGCCATGGAAAGAGCTCAAACAGGATACATTTCCTAGCTCCAACCTTCCTTGCTAAAGGAGCATAGGTTAAGCTTAGTTCTATTTCTTCCTGTCCACTTTCTTATCTGTAGAATAAAACAACACCTGGCATCTGAGCTAAGACACTTTTTGTTGGGAAAGAAACAGAAGCTAATCCAAGTTTTCATCCAACAAGACTGTTTAGGTAAATAGTTAATGCTCTATAAACATGGTGTAAATGAATGAAAGAATATTTGAAGAAAGAGGGTAGGGGGCCAGAAGAATCCTGCAGCATTCCGTGATATCTAAGGGAAACATGAACGTCAAAGCCTCAGAAGAGGAGGAACTGTGGTCAGCTCTGGTCAACCCAGAAGGAAGAGGTCAAGATAAACAAGGGCAGCAACTGGGTCTACCAGACCCCACTCCACCTGTGCACACCTCTCCTACAAATCCTGATGATGCCAGGGGAGTAGCCTGGTGTGCAGGCTCATATGTGTGCAAGTGTGTATGTATGCAAGTGTGCACATTAGAGAAGTTGAGGCCTCATGCAGTAAGTTATATGAGATGTTAAAAGCTAAAGGAATAGAAGATAGAGCTTACTTTTCAAATTCCATTTCTACTCATGGTTCAAAACAAATACAACTGCTTAAGCCCCTTCTTAAAGTCAACTCCACAGGAGCCACAGGAGTGAGAAAGGGGAAACTAAAAACCACAAGAAACTGCATGGGGGTAAGTACTGTTTTGCATTTGTGGGAAGGGTGGAAGGAGATGCTGGCTTTGGCCCTGGTGGGAGGAGCCCCACACAACAGAATATAAAAGGCAGGGCAAATTCCAGGAATTCTGTTCTTCCTCCTTCCCAGACCAGTTGCAATCTGGGGAAAACCTATGGTGACACAAATCTCCCTGCCTGGTGTCCTTGAGAGTGAAACCAGAGCAAGGCAGAGTGCTTGTGAGGGGGTGAGCAGCAGATAGAGTAACTGGCTCTGTCTGACACTGCCTCTCCCATCCTGTCTGAGCTTCAGGGCTATGAAATCACAATCTATACAGTGTGACCTCCTAACACTGCCTCTCCTGGGTGGCAAAGGTTAAGACCTGAACTGAGAGTTGCTTGTTACCTCTTTTCTGATACCTGGGGTGCCCCACCCCTTAGTTCACCTCTTTCTACGCACTGAGCTCACTGGAATTGAAACAAATGGCATCCGGCCTCCACAGCAGCAGTTCCTGAAGGAGAAGGTAATATTCCCAAGGAAAATGAGCTCACAAACCAAAATAACATGACAATTGTGGAACAGACGTTTCAATAGAAAGGTCTTATCTTTTGGGTCCAGAGGCCAAGCTGCATGGAGAGCAGGATCTGAGGCTTTGTGGAAACAAGGAGAAAGGGGACTGATCCCATTACCCAGCAAGCAGCCGATGTCAGGTAAGTGAGTTTCTACTAGCTTAAGGTAACTTGCTTGACTTTCACCTCTATCCTTCAAAAGAGGACTTGTCACTACTATTTCACAAGTAAGAAGCCAAGGCTTAGATCGGTCCTATAATATGTTGCAGAACATCCAATTTACAACACAGACTTCAACTTAGACCTGGGCTGTCATATCAGAACATCCTGGTTTAAGTCACTTCCTGATTGTGTGAACTTGGCCAAGTCGCTTAATTCTCTGAACTCAATTTATTCTTCTGCAAAACACTGATGAATCGTCACTAACATCAGTTTATGATGAAGATACATGTGTTTAGGATAGTTTCTGATACATACATACTATGCAATAAACGTTGGTTGTTATTTTAATTAGTTTCAAATGGATGGTCCTTTTATCTATTCTGTTCTTTTGGTAAAATGTAATAATTCTCCTTTCCACTTGTTTAAGAAGCAACCAGTCGGAATTGTTACTTTTGCTTCTTAAATAGGAGAAGTCCAACCACATGATATAGAAAGGAAGAAATGACTGAGTTCTGAAATCAAACCCCAGTCTTCAGCAGAAGGCACAAAAGGAGAGAGAAGACATTTAATGAAAAAGGATTCCTCTAAGTGCCCAGAAAGAACACAGGGATTATCATAGAAAGGATCCTATCCCAAGACCTTATCTGACCCAGAAAAAAAATCACAAGCAAATATTGAAATATTAAATATTGGGTGTGCTTTCTTAACTAAGTGAACATCAATGCAATGGAGTATTATGAAACTCTCAAAACTTAGGTGTACAAAGGCATTAAACATTCACACACGGAAGAGCATTTGTAAAATGCTTAAACACAAAATGCACAGTACAAAAGTGAGTAAACCATGATGCAATTATAGGAAAATATGATCATCTGTGAGCATGTAAAGACAAAGATAAGAAGAGACAGTGACGTGTACTACTGTTCAGAGAATGTGGGTAATCTTTGAAACTTCCTTGAAGTTATAGTTCTTTCAATAGAAACGAAAAGTATTGAGGAATGGAAGCATGCTGTACATTTATATAAAAAAATCACAACAATGCAAATCTGATATTTTCCTTCTGCAGAAAATTAACCTAAAAAAATTCTTACAAAGATGTATCATACCTATATAAAAATACAAAAGCCATCTACACACACATACATCCTCCCAGAAGGACAAGTGGATCCCTGAATTTCACTGGAATGAGAAGCCCTTGTTCATCAAGAACCGCAGAATGACTGACAGGGGCGAGGACTTTGCAACAAGTTTCATGCAGGAATCCCCACGTTGTTCCCAAAGTAGACAGCGTCCTTGCCCTTTGCAGAGGAAGATGTAAGACTCAGAGGTGTGAAGTGACTCCCGAATATTACACAGCTGGTGGGTGTGGCTTCCACCTCACCACTGTCTGATAGGCACCACTGATAGGCACAATCAAGTAGAAGATCAGTGGCTTTGGAGGTCTTTCTCCTTCAGCCTCATGCCCCACCTTTATAAGCATCCTCGGCAAGGCGCCCACCTCCTCCTCACCCCAGGGGTGTGGCCTCCTGTCCTTCCCCCGCTGGGGCCTGCACGGTCTCCTTCCTGTACCTCAGAAGGTGGCACTGTTACCTCAGCAGGCAGCCATGCTTAGCAAAAGAGGGCAAAGTCCAGAATTCCCATGTCTCCCCTGAATACTCCTTTGTGACACAGACACCCTGAGACAGCACAGCCGTGTCCTACCAAATGCTGGCAGTTGGAGATCTGTGTCGTGAGTGGGGGAAATGTCACTCGAGCCACAGGCTGCTGTCTCTGAATGAAACTGACCAAAGCTGTGAATGGAAATTCTTAAGGAAGAAGTATGATAGTAGCTGAGAAGATATCAGGAATAAACCTGGCAGAAGGGGTGTCTTCCTTGGTAGCAAACTCTGGCCTGTCCCAGGACCTGGCACATAGTATTGTCAAATGAAGATCTGAATATTTGTTAAATGAATGGGTGGGTGATGATTAGCCTGTGAATGCACACAACTTTGGTTTGGTAGTAACATGAGCATTTTAAAATCAGCACACACCACACTGGATGCATTATCTCCTTTCCCTCCCCTCAGCACCTCTCCTCCTCCTCCATCCCCTCCCTTGGGTGACGAAAGCTGGTCCACTAGTTACCCAACCAGTACTCACTGTCACCCTTGACTTCTTTCTATCCCTCTGGCCCATCTCATCGGTCACCAAGCCCCAGAGATTCTCAAAATTAACTATCATTAAATCCCTCTGCCTCTTAACCAAGGTGGAGTGATCAGGGTGGTAAACTCAGTAGTCAAACTGCCTGAACAGTTTTGTGCCAGTTTTATGCCCTTTGGTAAATCACTTGGCCTCTGGGGTCCTCAGTTTCTTTAATTGTAAAATGGGAAAATTAATGGCATAGATTGAGTATCTTTTATCTGAAAGGCCTGGGACCAGAAGCATTTCAGATTTGGCGGGGGGGGTGAATATGTGAATATTTAAATATGTATATTTATATATACATGTATGCATATAGATAGAGAGAGAGAATGTCATCCAAGTCTAAACACAAAATTCAGTAATGTTTCATCTTCACCTTATCCAAAATAGTGATTGTATACAATACTTTTAAGGTGCCTGTGTCTTGACTGAGACCCATCATAAGAGGTCAAGTGTGGAATTTTCCATTTGGGTTGTCATGTTAGTGCTCAAAAGGTTTTGGGTTCTGGATTTTTAGCTAAGGGATGCACAGCCTGTACCTGCCTCAGAGGATAATTATGAGAATGTAGTGGGAAAAAAGATCATCTTCCATCTGACTTAATACACAATCCCATTTACCAGCTTCTTCCCTGCTCCAGGTCCTGACAACTTCCTCCTGGAGCAGTCAGAGACCCCATCTGGAATTCAAGTCTATTCTGTCACTCATGATGTCTGGAGACAAGAGCCAGTTGTATGGAGTCATAGGATCCTAAAAGTAGATTCATGTGTGGCCATTAAACCAGTTGTTATTTAGATTTTCTCTCTCCCTTGTTTTCTCATCTTAAAACACCCTAGGCAGGGTTGTATGTTGAGGATTAAATCTGATCATATATGTGACAGTCCCAACCCAAGGACCTGGCATGTTTTGGGCACCGGCAATCTAAGCTCTTTGCTAAGCAGGTAAAGGGCCAGGAAGATGTAGGATGAAGTTGGGGTCAAGCCCTGGATGTGGGGTCCAACTTAGTGGAGAAAGGAAGATGGGCCTGGAAGAGGGCTATGAAAATTAGGCCCGCGGCCCACCATGGGAGTCCATCTGGGTTCATCAGGAGGCACTGGCCACTGTACATACTGCAGGGTCCCTGGCAGCCATCACCTGGACCACCGCAGTGCTAGCTCCTCACAGCACTCCCTAGCCCCTACACACATGGCCTGGGCATGACCCACAAGCAGCATCTCAACAGGTGTCCTAGGAGACCCCACTGTGTAACCGGTTTGGGGAGCCCCTGCTCAGAGAATTTGCCTTTGCCTAATCAATGCTCCAGCAGCCTCCTAGGACTGAAGCTATTCCCTGGCCATCTTCTTTGCAGAGAAAAAGTGGCCAAAATTGGTTTCAAATGGGAAGATTTACACTAATTACAAAAAATAAAGTCTGGAAGTTTTGAAAATCCAAAAGGAGAAAATATCCAAGAATGCAGGCTTTGTGCTTCTAGCTGTTGAGCTCTCAGTACATGATTGGAAAGCAAGACAGACATGGTCAGTTCTGGCCTGGGGCTGGGATGGTTCTAGGATCAGTTTGAATAGCAGGTGATCTTTTTGCTGGTCCAGAAAAACAACTTTTGTCAGGTGTCTGATGTCACTCCTCCTTTAGTTCCAAGCAAAATGACATTCGGGGAGAAAATTGATGCCTGAACTGGAATCATGATGCTTAGAAGCTGTGAAAGGGTTTTTCTTGGTGGAGAGGATTGCCTAGAGCCCTACAGTTACTATTCTTCAGCTAACATGGAGCCTTAGCGGGCACCAAAGGTCAAGGTTTAGGAGAACATTATGTTGCAGAAAGGTGCGAAGGCCTCCCAAGGACTGAAAGGTATAGGCACCGTATGAGGTGCAATTGAAACAGGGAGACAGACTTTGTAAAGATGAGAAGGGGATATAGGAAGAGGGAGACCGAAAGTGAAAAGAATCAAGATGCAATATGTGTATGTACCAATACCGCACAATGAAAATGTTTATTGTGTACCACAAACACATAAAAGTTATATGTAAACTAATAAAAATTATACGTCAATTTTAAAAATAAAGTAGGCAATAAATAATTTTTTAAAGCACAGTAAAAGACGCATTGCCATTCATCCCCCTCAATACATTCCTTCTCACTTCAAACACACTTCTCTCGTTGTTCTTGCCACTTCCTGAAACAGTTCTGGAAGTCCTCTTGTTGTGAGTGTTTTTAGTCACGCCTTCATAGCACTGTTTGATTCAAAATATTTGCCTTTTGTGGTCATTTTGACCTTGGAGAAAAGCCAGAGTCGCATGGTGCCAGATGCAGTGAATAAGATGAATGAGGAGACGCCGTAACGTTTGCACAGACCTGCCTTTATGTGGGATGGCACTCAGCAGCACTCACAGTAGTTTTTAACTGCTTCAGAAAATAGCAAAAGTGATGAGGTGAGTGTATTCAAAGCAAAGGGGAATGTCTTGAGTATTTTGAGGGGATTAATGATAATGTGTCTTTTACTATAAAACATTTAAAAATATTCAAACATTCAACAGTTTTGATCACCCATTTTATACACACACAAATAAACAAATATATATACACATGCATATATACATAAATATATATGTAATTGTATATGCACTTTGTACACATGAATGGGAAGATACGTATATAATACACATACATGTTCATATTCATATATATTTATATGCACATGCATGTATCTATAATCTACTTATGTTTATGTATGTGTAGGTAGATAGATAATTGACGATAGATAGATCTTCTAACATTAGGTTTCATTATCAGTCTCATTTTACAGTTAGGGAAACTGAGGCTCAGAAAAGTTAAATAATTGGCCAAGGTCACAAGGCTGGCATTGGTTCCAAATGCTGATGACCCTACATCCATGTTTTTTACACCACATTCTTTCCTAAACACAAAACACAAACATGTAGAGATGATACGTCTTGCTCCCTGAAACATGTCTTATAAATTCTGTGTACAGTGACCACAAGAATCTCCAAAATGTATATTGGCAAGCTCTAGGCAGAGCCATGTGGCCCAAGTGTAAGAGGACAAGACCAGAAAGCCAGCTCCCAAGTAAGCTGCTTGATGAGTCCAACCCTTACTGTCCTAGCCTGCCTCTATTGTCCCCTGCTATGAGGGTCATATAGCCTCTAACAGACCTTGTACACTCCTGAGCATGGCCTTGGGAGGAAGTGTTCTGGACTCAGGCATATGGAACAATAATTTCCTTTTAGTTTCCACTGTAATGTTGAACATTACAAATTGCCTCCTCATAGACTAAGTAATGCATGTCTCTCCAAAGATTATTGAGCAGAAAATCTGTTATTACAATATCCGGTGGTCTATTACACCCTGTAATAATCTTAACCACACCCAGTTAGCAGCTCTGGGCTGTCGTCCACCCTGCAAGGTGGCTCATACATGAACTTGACTTTCAAAACAACCAGGCCAGATAGGCATGTGCCGACACTGGGAGTGTAAGCACCACAGAGACAGACCTGGCATCAGAATGGCTCTGAGGCATGAGGCCCTGGTAGCTAGCCCAGTGGCTCGCACACAGCGGGCATTCAGTAGTTATTGAGGGAAATGATAGATGAATGGAAGGAAGTGTTGGGAGGTTGGATTGTAAACATCATAAGCAGGATTTGAGGGCCCGTCTGGTCCTGCAGTCTGTGTTCCTTTTGCTATATTTTTCTCTCTTGCCATTACATTTTGTTTTCTCTGAGCCTTTTTCTTCAATCACACCTTTCAAAATTTGTGTGTGCCATTTCTTGGACTGGTTCTATTTATTTACCTGGAAGGGGATTTGCATTTTCAAAGTTCATATGTCTGCTTTCAAGTCAAGGTTGTTTTTATGTGTGTTGTTTCTCTGAGCCTTCACTTTTTACTTTTTATGGCCCAAATCAGATTTTCTCACTTTTTGGGGAGAAGCGTGGATGCAGATTGGGTGGCAGTCAAAGGTCCTGGTCACATCGTCAATGAGATGTAGGTGGGATTGAGAACCAGTCTAGGATTGCTAATTTGAAGGCCTGCAGGCTTCCAGATGTCCTCCACCTCCTTCAGCAGAGTAGACAATGCTCAGGCCTCTTCTGTCCCCAGTTGGGGGATGAACAAAAAGGCAGGCTGGCCTGTGTCCTGGTACCAAGTAACTTCAAGTCTCAGTAGCTTAAAAAGAACAATGGTCCATTCCTGCCCCATGTCCAGCAGGGGGCATCTGAGAACTCTGCTCCACTCCTAGATCCAGGCTCCAGGATGGTGGAACAGCCACCACCTGGAATGCTGACAGCTATTCTAATACAGGAGAGTGCACCCTGTGAGGTCTTACACCAGCAGTTAGATGCTCGGCCCAAAAACAATGTATGTCGCTTCTGCTCACAACGCCTGGCCAGATCTAGCCATGTGATCCCATCCAACCACAAGGAGGCCAGGAAATGCAAGTCCTACCCTGTGCCCAGAAGGGAAAGGCAGAAATAACTGATGAACAACACTAATAGCTGCACATGTTCCAAGACTGTTCTTCATCTTAAAACCCAATCCTGGTTTTCTCTCACCACCAAGATCAAGTAGGAGCCTCAGAACAGAGCACATGAGGCTCTCATAGGGTGTCCTCTGCCTGCCTCCCCCAGCCTCACATCTGTGGCTATCCCACAGCCCCTCCAGTCTCATGACCCAGATGACTGAGGTCTTTTATCAGGTCATGTGTGTGCCTTTCCACATATGTTTCCCACTGCCTGATCTGCCTATGCACTCATCCATGAAGACACGGATCAAATGGCTCCTCTTCCAAGACAGGTTCCACTGACTCCTCCCACTACAGTTGAGTCCCCTTCCCCACAGCTCTTAGTCCCTGTCCCTTCTGCTTACTCATGTGTATGTGTCCTCCATCAGTCTAACCTCATGGGACAGTGACTACATTCTACTCTACTCACAATTTCCAGGCCTGCAACACCACCTCCAGTCTCAATGAGACATTCAGCATACATTGGAAATATACTAGAGCTACTATTTAGATGTATCTTATCAGTTTTTTAAATGTTATTAATATAGGCTCTACAGTTTACGGTTTATTTCATAATTTCCCAAAAGATGGGTCACTTGGTTACGCATTTGCACCCCTCCCCAGGGCTGTTGGATCACAGAATCAGATTCTACCTTAAGATTCAAGAAGGCATGTCTCAGAGAAGGAAGCAGAGTCTGATTTATGACCAACCTTTATTACACAAGGACCCAGGGAGCATCACTGTCACTAAGGCATGGATGTACGGCTACTGTCTCTGTGTTCTCCTAGGAGGGTGAGCATGTGGATGGTGATATGGTGCCCCTGAACCTGGAAAGGAAGAAACTCCATAAAATCATGTACTAGCTAGGCCTCCTTTGGTACATGGAACAGTAACCCTGCTCAAGCTAGCTTACAGTACTAGTGGGAAAATACTACTAGAGCGTGGGAGCATCTTTTGGAAAGCAAGAGCATAAAAGTAGCTGGGTCTTGGGAACAAAAAGGAGTAAAAAGTATTTGAATAATGCTAGGATTTCTTCTTTTTCTCTGGCAACTATACTGTTCTCTATGTGATGCCTCCAACTCTCTCTCTCTCTCTCTCTCTCTCTCTCTCTCTGAAGAGCTGCTTCCTCCTCTTTTCCACTCTACAGGGTGGTAAAATGGTCTCAGGATGCCCAGTGCGTCACAGGGAACAATCTAGACCTCCAGAGGGAGGCTGCACAACTCTCCAGGTTCCAAATCGAAGGGAACCCACTGGTCAACCCAGGTAACATGTCCACTCTTGGACCAATCCTCTGAGCCCAGAGTGCAGAGTCCCACTCTGACCTAGCTGCTCCTACCATAGGAAGAGAGGAGAGTATAAAATCAATAAACGTCATGTTGGCCAAGAACTCTTATGTCTCACTGGGGAGAATCAACATGAAGAATAGCTCTCGACCCAGTGGGATAAAAGGAAGAGAGCTGGCTACATGACACTCAGGAGGAGCACATGTCAGAAATACAGATTCCAGGCCCGGTCCCCAGTGAGTCCAGTCAGGAGGTTCAGGCTCAAGTTTGGAATCTATGGTTCAAGCAAGTATCCCAGGTAATTCTGATGTATTGTCCGATTTGAGATGCACTGCTTTAGCCTGTACTTCAAATTCAATTTTATGTCCCTGTTTTATTCATTTGTGCTTTTAGGTTTATTACTCTTCCCACTTTCTTTCACTTGATAATTTGTACCCGTTCTAGGTTATTTACGTAGAAACTTAATTCCTGGTTTTTCTTCTTTCTCACTAATAGAGGCCATCAGGAGCAATACTTTTTCCCCTAAGTACCAGTGTGGCAGCATTCCATAAATTTATATGATATGCTGTGTTTATATCTTTGTTCTTTAAACACTCTGTTCTGAGTTTCTTCCCTTTCCATGGATTTAGGAGCGTCTCCAGCTTCTACGTGACTAGATAACCCCTTATTGTTTGCAAAATTTATTCTTAGCTTCATTGAACTATAAAGCAAAATGTTTCTGTTTTTTCTAGCTGGATAAGTGTCTCTGCATCTTAGTATTTGACACTTTCCATGGAAAATCTACCCAGGAAGGTTAACTGGACGAGTTCAAGATTTGGGTATTGTTACACTATAGCCCACCTACCCCCCCCCCCAGAAAAACACTCTTAGCATGTAGAAGGCACCAGTTTGTGATGAAATGAACAGGTCCTTGGAGTTGAATCTGGCTGTGCTTCTAATTAGCTCTGTGTGACCTTAGACAAATGATTCACCTCCTCGGAGTCCATTTTCTTGCCTGGGGAAATCATGAGTGAAGATAGGCATACACTTGACACTTGATCTTTGTAGCATCAGTTACACAGAGTTTGCCCTGGAGGACCAATGGGATTATTTAGATGAGTGAAAACATCAGAGGGGTTCTAGAAGGGTGTGGTACTCAGAATCCCAGTTGTGCACTATGGTCTTTCAATGAAGGGGAACTGATGGAAGATAAAAATTGTCAGTCAAAGCAGACACAGTGTTGTGTCTACTTAGCTGCACATAGCAGAATCTGAGCATTAACATATGAGCATCTTTCCTGTCTTTCTTCTCCTGTCTAACTCTTTTTTTTGTTTTTTAAAACATCAGCTCAGAGTCCCTGCGTCCAGGAAGTGTCTGCCTATCTCCTCTCTTGTCCCCATCCTACACCGTGGATTCTTGGACACATAGGTCCCTATGTATTATCCCCATTAGCATTATCTACTGCCTTATACATCTCCTGAACTACAGTCTGATCTTCTCAGTGGGAGGATTGGGGGTGGTGAATACGAGTGGTTAACACTGATACCCAGCACCAGGTCACTAAAGAGCATGGCAGAGCACACATATTGTCACAAGGATGGGAAATGAGATGTTTTGCCAGCAACCTTTCATGGAACACCTACTGTTTGCCATGCATTGGACATACAGGTGTGAACAAGAGGCCATGATGGGGAAAATGGACTTCTAAACAGGCAGTTATGCAGGGTGGGAACAAGGTGAGTGAGCCCTGGTTATGAGTGCAAGAAAGGGCTAGAGGCACAGAGGACCAGGCATTTCTTCCCACACTGGCTGGTAGAGAAGCTATGAGGAAGATCTGGCTGCTAATGTGAGGCTGCAAAGATAAGGAGTTGGCAATGTAAAGAGCAGGGACCAGGGAAAGACTGTTCTAGGCAGAGGGAGCAGCAGGTGAAAAGGCAGAAAACACAAGAAAGGGTAATGTGGCTGGGTGTCTGAGGGGGAGGGTGGCATGAGGAGAGAAATGGGTGACACCAACCAGGCCTGTGAGCTATGCTAAGGGGTGCAGGCTTTGGAGCAAGAGGGGCCTGCTGGGGAGCTCATGCCATCAGCCTGAGTGAGGGATATTGGTGGCCAGAGCCGGGGTTGGGACAAGGAATGATGAGATATGTGGAAGAGGGACATGGAGAGGAATTGGTCATGGGGTTTAAGAAAGAAGGGAGGCCATGATGTTTGGAGACTCCAGTACTATATTAGCTAGAGGAACAGATTTGATATAAAATATATGTACGATTATACAAGGGATTTATGAGGTAGGCTCACAGGATCCGAATCAGAAGAGTCTCGATAGCCGTCTGCCTAATCAGAAACAAAAGAATCCAACTGGCTATCTATGCACTAGAGAGACAGAGGCAGTAGCTGTTAGAGGCCTGGAGGCTCACTGCAGAGGCTGGTGTGAGTTTGTGTTTGAAATCTGAAGAGTCTGTGCTGGAAGCCTGAAGGAATCAGAGACCAACATCTGAAGGCAATAGTGAAGACTGGAGTTCCTCCAGAGCAAAAAGAAAGACTTCCTTCTTCTTTCCCTTATTATTCCATCCAGGCTACAGGCTTATTGGTGGGTGCATCCACAGACAGGTGGGTCTTCCCTCCTCAGTTTACAGCCTACATGTCAATTATCCACACCCAGAGCTTTACTAATCCACTAGGCAGTTCTCAGACAGGTCAAATTGACATACCACAATTAAACACCACAAGTGACATCACCCAAAAAAGGGGAGGAATACAAGGGAAGATGAAGTTTTGAGGGAAGAGTTGAGAAGATGGTGATTTGGGCAGGTCACATTTTACATGTCTTTGGGACACAGGAAGGAGATAATGTTCAACAAGTATTGACTGTATGATAATAATAATAATAACAGCAATTCAAAGGAGCCTTCACAAAAACTTCAGGAAGAAGGAAACTGAGATACAGAGATGTCAAGTAATTACTCAAGGTTACATGGACACCAAGTGGCAGAAGCAGTGTCATACACAGACATCCAGGTTCCAGAGCTCACATTAGGAACCTAACTCAGGAGAGAGCTATCCTGGACCTGGAGACATAGCTGGAAAGACATCTACATATGGGTACACAGCCATTGAAGGCATTCTGAGGAAGTACCTTGTGGGGACTGAGCATCAGTTTGGGAGAACCAAGGTCATGGGAGTGTCCAGGAGAAGGGGAGGGGATGGCACTGCCAGTGCAGCCTGAAATTCAGGAAGTCAGAGCTCAGAGGGAGGACTGTTGGATTTAGAAGTCAGGAGGTCATTAGTTCTCTTAATAACTAGTTACACTGAGAAGAACTGTCTGTGGAGTAGTAAGGGAAATTTATAGCAGTGGATTGAAAAGTTATTTGGAATCAAAGGAATAAGATAGAGAATATCGATAAGTATTAGTGAAGGGAGATGAAAGAGGCAAGAAGTGATTGCAGAGGTTTGTAAAATAATGAAGTCAGTAGAGGGTAGTTAAGTGTGAGGGGAAGGAGCCAGAAGAGAGCCAGGGCAGGGAGTGTGTGAGCAAGAGAGAGAGACTGGAAAGGCACAGGCTCATGAGGAATGGGGCCATGTGTGGACAGGGATCCTGGCAGACAGGAGGGAGGCAGGAAAGACAGGCTGGGGAGGGAACATGAATGACAGACGAACACAGGACCTCCTGCAGCACTGGTGGGGATCTGAATGTACACCGCCATGAGGTCCTCCTCCAGGCGCACTCAGCCACTCAGGTGTGACTAAGGAGATGTCATACTCAAATTTAGGGCTTTGCAGGAGAACATTACCAAAAGACACGGGGCAGAAGAGTTTAAAATATTGGCACCACCTCCTGGTTACATCTTTCCACCAGGCTCGGCTGGCTGCCCCCTCCACCCCTCGCTGGTCTCCTGGCCCAGAGAGATGCATCCAGAGGCGCCTGTGGGCTGGCCCAAGGGCCCACAGGCTGGATGTGGCCTGGGAGGGAGTGGGAGCTTTGTGCTCTGGGTTTTGGTAATGTTGGAGGAAATCCCTCAGCCCACAACCCCCATTCCTTTCTGCTTCTGGTTTGGAGCCGTAGACCAGGCCTTGGGCCTCATCAGTTTTTAAATAATTATTTAACAATGTACGTTTCAGACCTGCATGATATCTATAAAGTGTCCAATAAAGAAAGAGGAAGCCATGCTTCCTCCCTCCCCCCGCCCCAAACAAATATTGGCACCAAAGGGATGGAAGGTGTGTTCTGTGGATCCAAGACTGAATGGAGGGGCAGCAAATCCCCCACCAACACCCCCCACCTGCCACCTACCCAATGATAGCTTTCCCACAGGACTTGTAGGCTAAAGGTAGATTCCCACTTGCTCTTCTCTCCCACTTTCCCGGAGTGGGACTGGAGGAAAGCGAGAGAAAAGTGACATTACTCAGAAGGATCAGCCTTGGGACTGCTTGATCCTTGGAGACCCTGCCTGGGCCAGGCCCAGTGGAAGAAAACATCAGTCTTCCCTCTGCTGAATCTGAGGGCTTTGGGGAGCATTGTGGCTCTGGCCTAATTGTAATCCCTAAGTACATATGCCATGTCCTGGAGTCAATACATTGAGTTAATGCAATTCCAATGTAAATCCTCCTAAGTCCTCTAATAGAATTTGACAGCACCGAATGCAGGACATT
This sequence comes from Heterocephalus glaber, assembly GCF_000247695.1. Next base: position 2,273,106 of record NW_004624875.1, read on the forward strand.
TATTCTTTCAGGTAAAGAACCGTCAAAGGATTTGTCTTTTAATGGCCATGATAGCTGATCCCTTCTGAGTGATTAAGATGTGAATTGTCAATCACTGAAATCACCCTTCACTGAAGTAAAAAAACCAGCAAAGGTCATTAGCAGAGAAAGATTCCTGAGATGTATTTGAATTCTGGCAAAACCAGTGTTAGGCCAGCAAAGGAGCACATTGGAAAAAAGGATCAGCATTTAATAAGCATCGCCAGGACAGTTGGCTAACAGGCCAGGGGAGACTTCATTTAAATTCATGCAGCATGCCCATCAAGTTCAGCTGTATCTTACCGCTAATCTGTGACAAACCTGGAGACAAAGAACCAGCATTGTCACCCCTGATGTCGATGAGGAGATAAATTCCCAGCTATTGAAGATACAGATACCATCACCATGTTGATAGACGGGTTCAAATATATAAGAATGAAAATTTTTGCACCACAATGTAATAAAAATAAATATCAAAAGGAAAGCCACATCATTCCTTATATCTGCTGCATTCTCCTTCCCAGGGCTGCTTACTGCCCAGAGCAGATAATGGATGCGCCACTGTGAGATTCACCCGATAAATGGTCAAAGCAGATGAGCAAAGTCTCACGAGGAAATGGAGATAGTAAATCATCACGTGGAAACAGGTGCAGTCTCACCAACTAGGAAATAAAATTTAGATTCAAGCAACTTTCAGGCCCCGTTATGTGCCTATTAAAGCCACAAAAATAAATACGATAAAACCCAAGATTGGCAGCCAGTGGAAGCAGGTCCTTTGGCATTGCTTTCCAGAAAGGCCAGAACGATTTCCAGAAGCAATCAGGCAATGTGAGTGAGAGCCACCACTGTGATTCTGATCTAGTAATTGTGACTTTGGTTTAAAAAAAAGAAAACATGCCACTAGCAGCACAATACCTGTAATAACTGGAAATTGCCAATAACCCCAAGGCCAAAGAAGAGGGCCCCAGGCAGCAAAGTGAATGTGTTAGCGTGGTGGAATAACACAGCACTATATACATGGATGGTGGGAGCACAGTGGGTCCTGGAAGCTTTTGTATGAAATATGCATGGTGATCATTAGTGTGAAAATCAAAGGTCTTCCTGGATATGGATAAGGAAGAGACTTAGGAGGGGATCTAACTCACTTAGATTTTAACATTCATTAAGATTTTATGATGAGTTGGATACTAATTTTAGTCATTCATTCAACATTCATTGAGAATTGACCACAGGCCACACACGAGGGACTGTAAGAGGAGAAAGAAATGCTTTCTACCCTCAAGGGCCTTGTAGTCAAATGGAAATATTGCTGTACACGCAGACACACACACACACACACACTCACACTCACACACACTTCAATCAAGAGCAGCAAATGTTACAAGAGGTTTTGATAGGGTGTTGTGTGGACAGAGGAAGGAGGCCGGGTGGCAACACAGGTCTTTGCAGGATCAGGATAAGTCACAGCTTTGGGTGGACAATGTTCCAGACAGGGGAGCAGTAGTGCAGAGGTCTACAGATCTGGGGTGTGTGTGTGTGTGTGTGTGTGTGGTGTGTATCCCAACATACTTACAGGACGTAAAGAGTCTGTGTACTTCTTTCATGGGACCCAGGACCCAGTGTTCTCTCCCCAGGGTTGATACCTCCCTATCATTTCCCACCATTATCACACACACCCCAGCCAAACCCTGCCCACTTGTGCAGAAAATACACCCTCTCTGAATCATCCCAAGGTGTTTGCCCTGGCAAACGATGCTTATGTTGTATTGTATGCCACGTGAATAGAATTATTCTGAAGCCTAGTTTAAGTAGGTAAGGATTCTCGTTACTATATATGGTTTGCTTCTCATTCAGTGTGGAGTGTTCTTTCTTAAAAGGATGCTTGGATAAGATCCAACCATATCAAGAGGAAGCATGGAAGCTCAGGTGAAAGTACCCTCACTCGTTCCCTGAAATTGCTGAATATAGAAACTGTTGTTCACAAATTGAGTAAAGTAGGGAAAGTGAATGTAAGAACATGAGCCCCTCTGCTCCAATCAGCACTAATGGTGTGTGGTAAGCCGAGTGTTGAAGGCGAGAAGTCAGGAGGGCAAACAGCTACAGGTCTCCATTTGAAATGCTGGCATTTTGAAAGCAGTGGGTGTTATTATAACTCAGCAAATGGTTGGATTTGACAATGTAAGGCTTAGCATTTGGAACCTAGTATGTGTGCAAGAGGAAAAGCGGGGAGGTTTGGAAAGGAAATGAGGATATAAATCAAGAGGTGCTTGACCATAATAAAAGAAGGGGCTTAGAGGAATGTGTGCTTAGCAACACACCAGCAGGAGTACGCAGTCTTTGCAAACAATTCCTGTCTCAGCTGGGATGGTCTATGCCACTAAGGCATCCCCTTGCACAAAGCTAGAGAATAAGGAAGGGGCACATAGGAGCACAGTTCTTCATTCCTGTTACCCTCAGAGGGTCAGCCTCCCTGAAGGGGAAACCAGTCCAGAGACGAACTCAGGGAAGAAAGCTGGGAGGCGGCACCTTGCAGCTGGACAGCGGTAACATTTCCAAGAGCAATGATGCTTTGGGAGCCATGTTTGTCAGTGGTGGCGATGAGTGTCAGCCGGCCTAAGAAGGGGACCCCTCTCGTGGAAGCTGTCACTCTGCAGGAATACAGTCACCTGGACCAACAAGGCACTAATTATAGCCAGCCGAACCATCTGAGAGTCTGCACGAGACACTTGAGTTGGAGATGATCCTTCTGAAAGGGACGTTAATGTGAAGAGAGCCGACAAGATGGAGTCATGGCAGTTGAGCGTTGTTAATGCAGCTCAGAAGATGCTACGCTTGAATCACACTGTTTTATCAGAAATCCATCCTGGAGTTTCTGTCTATGAGTTACTAATCAATTTGTCTTGCACTACAAACCTTCAGACCTCCCAAGCAATTTGATTAAAGTTTCATATTTAGCCACATAATTCTATCATGAGGTATGGAGGATATGTGCCATGTTCACATGGGAGAAGCAGAGTGGGACAGGGAGATCCAAGAATCGTTCTCTAGGGTTTGGACACACACAAGACCCCTGCCTCAGCCCTGTGCTGGGCTTCAGGGAGGGCAGGGAGGAGTCTCAACAGGAGGTGACCCACAGGAATTCACTGACTACCCAGCCACCATCGTCCACCACGACCCCACCCCAAAACACAGAGTGTTACCTCCGCTCCCCCTTGGAATGGTCCCACCTCTGGAATTTGTAATTTGAACTGAGGTTGTGCAGCAAAGACTGCTCTCTGCTGGCTAAAGTCTGTCTTCTCCTCTCCATGCTAGGCATATGGCTGGACTTTATTTCTCAGTTCCTCTTACAGTCACATGTGGCCTTGTCGTTAAGTTCTACCCTGGCCCTTAGGAGATGAGCACAAATATATCCACTTCTAGCATCAGCCCATTCACCACTCCCATTTGGACTCCTCTTCACTCAGCTTCCTCTCTGATGGCCTGAAGTGGAGACAAACTTTCCAAGGTCATGGTGGAAGCCCCCAGTTAAAGATGGCAGAGCATCCAGCAGCCTGTGGTCTTGGGAAACATCAAAGCTGGCCCCTTGCTGACCTGATCATACAACTAATCCTACAACAGAAGTAACAAATAGACTTCCACAGTATCTCAGCCACAATGTTGGGTCTACATATTATAGCAGCAAGCATTACACCTACTCAGATGGCAGAGTTGAAACTGTAGCCAGCCAGCTTTGATTCTGACCATCTGCAGCCCACAGATGACTGTTCTTACCCTTTCCTTGCCTGCGGCCATCAGAGGGATAGTGGTCTCATATGCTGCTCAAGGCTGGCGAGCGAGAGAGGTTGTTGGTTATGTTAAATGGTGACCTCCTTCAACTACAGAGAGGAAAACATGGTTTACGCAAAATGCCAGGGGGTCATCAAAGAAGGAAGATCCATCTGTATGGTACCTAAGCTGTGATCTTCTAGGTCCATGATGAGCTAGATGCTGTCCCAAGGGCATAGGCCAGCTCTGAGTGACAGACAGCATGACAAAGAAGTTAGCTTGGAGAAGGTCCCCATAGCCACCTGAGTAGCAGGTACCTTTCTACCCGTGGCTGGCACATAGGGCTTTCTTCCTGGAAGGGGATCCCTTCAGCCTAATGTAAAACTATTCTTTTCAGTAACACATGGCTGGGCTTGTGATTTTGCTTTCGGGGCCTGAAATTGGTTAAAAGGGCAATTCACAGGAGCCACGGGGGAGAGAATGATTCAGATACCTGAACCAGAAACAAATGTCCCGGCTGCAGGGCAGCTTTTTGGAGCAGAAGCCTAGGCAACTTACAAAACCTTCTTGAAAAGCCATGAACTGATCTACTTGCATCAGTGCCCAGTCTTGAGGTCAGTTCTTGATTTTATCTTGAGCCACAGGAGCATATCTGAGGACAACTAATGCAAAGAGCTGGGAAACCAAGTCACACCCAGTGAAATCCAGCAGCTGCCCAGTCCAGAGAGGCCAAGACTCCAGCAGGGATGTGGCTCCATTTTTCCACACCTGAGGCCTCCCAGGTGGGCCAATGTGTAGGTGCAGTGGAGGGGAGACACATGTGAACAATTGCCACTGAGGAGAATTAATTCTGTACAGTTACAACTGTCCCAAGGGTGGAACGAGTTGTCCTGGATGGTGGTGAGCTCCCTGTCCTCAGACAGAGGCAAGCAAATCAGAATGGCTATGTCTCAGAAAGGTTGTTAGGGGCTACCCTTTGAGAGAGCATGAGGATGTGTTTGCAGCATGCATCTGGTCCAAAATACTGCACTTCTGAGACAAGATTCTTTCCCCAGACAGAGCAGCGCCTGCTATTTGGTTGCCCCACCTTCTAATCTGTCCCTTTTTGTGACAAATGTCCCCCTCACACTTTGCAGGAGCTGTGCGTCCTAACCTATGAGCTTGGAGACCAGCAGAGCCAACCCCAGCCCCAGGCACAAAGAGGTTGTGCATGTTCTCTAAGCTTAAGTTCAGGCCACATCTCTGGTGACAGTGATTATTTCAGGAGTAAGCGGGCGACTTAAATTAATCCAATCAGAGTGAATTTTGAGCTTTATCTACGAGCTGCCAGAAAGAAAATCTTGCTCTCTCCTCCAGGCCTGGAAACAGGCAGGCTGAAAATGTTCTCCTACAGCCTTCTTGCCAGCCTGTGGGGCTTGAGGATAGAGTTACCGACAGAAACTGGGCTTAGAAGCTGTGCAAAACCAAGTCCTGAACACATTAAACAATTAAACAATTAAGCCCCTAGGGCCAGCTCTACCTGAAGCCAGGGAATGTTTCAGTTTATTGAACCAATAAATTCCATTTTTTTATCAATAGAGTTTCAGGCTCGGTTTTGCCCCCTCACTGTCAAAGAGCAGCACGTACTGTGTAATGTGACAGGTTTTAGCAGAAGAGTCTTGGAAAAGAGCACATAGGCCCTGAGAGAGCAGTGAAAATAAGAAACCAACATAGCCTTCAGGAAAGGGGGCAGAGGGAGGAGAGGCGACTGACTGGCCCTCGCCTGGGAGCCCACGGCTGGTTCAACTGTGGGTGATCAAACCATGAGCTAGGCTGGGGTGTGTGTCATCAGCATTCTCCCCACTTGCTCAGCCCGAGAAAGGCGTCCTAGACATTCACAGCACCTTACATGAAGCTGCTCTTTGAAGAGCATTATGTGGAACAGTGAGAAATTGGAAACAGTCTGAACGCACAACAGTCAGGGGCTGGCTCAGTGAGCTCATTGCCTGCAGCATGGGGTTTATGAAGGGCACGTAATAACATGGAAAATACTTACGATCATGTGAGTGAAATCGAGGTATGAAATTGTATAGTCACTCTGAGCTCAACTAAGTGAAAAAGGGAAAAAATGAAAAGAATAACAGACAGGAAAAACTAAGGAAGTAAATGTACCCCAAAACTAATGCTTGGATAATTTTTCTCTCTGCTTTCTTGTCTATATTTGCTTTCAGGGTCACTTCTGTAACAGACGACTGTTCAGTGTGATGGTCGCTGGTAATGCTCTACACCCACACCTAAGCCATCACTGACAATGACAGACGACTGACAGATGAGGGGTGTGACTGTCCCTTTGCCCAACAGAAGACAGGAGACCTTGACCAGCAGCCAAATCTGCCCCCAGACGTTTCACGCGGTGGGTGGATGACTTGTGGCAGATACACCCATATCCCTGGACCTCAACGTCGTCCTATGTTCATGAGAAGGCATCAGAGCAGACGCCCAGGAAACAGGCCCAGTGAGTCAGCAAGCACCTCTCACTGCCCAACTTGGGCTCCTGCTGGTCGGACAAATTCCCCTCTGCCCTCAGTTCCACCAATGGGGACCATCCACAGGCCACCCTGCCAGCGGAGACAGATTTTTAAGCTATGAATCACTACACACAGCGGGAAGGTTGTCTCGTTAGAGGTCCTCTCCTGCTTGGTCCTGCCTCAGCTGCACCTGCTGTCACTCCTGCCTACTCGAGTTAAGCCATCTGTAAATAGCAAGGCAGCGTTCACTCTGACGGCCCTCTGGGCTGTGCCCTTTCTGCTTGTGGTGTGATGGAGCCTTTCTCCCAGCTCCCCCAAAACACAGCGTGGAAGTCAGAAGCCCCAAATGGCTCCATCAGATCCAAGGCTTCTGGGAGGTGCAAGTCACAGATTCTGGTAGTGACTCTCAGGGGCTCCCAAGCCTTGATAAGACACATCCTGATGTGCTGCCTTTGCCAAAGGCATAGGATTCTTCTGCAGGTTTTAAAGACCCTGATCCTGGAAAGCAGGAACAGCCCCCACTGGCCAGCCACCAAGGCTCCAATCAGCACTGTTTGGGGGGTAGAATGCACATCTCAGAGGAAAGTAGGAAGAGACTGTAAGAATATGGGGAGTGAGAGCCAGCAAGGCCCTTACACATAGTCTGGTCCACCTGCTGTTGGGAGAGAGGAAGAAGCCCGAGCCAGAAAGAGGAGCTGGAACCTGCCCTAGCCAGTCAGCAGCACAGGCAGGTTGAAGCTCAGCTTCCCTGCCCCCTGCCTGTGCTCGGGGCACAACATTACCTGCAGGCTAAAGGGAGGTCAATGACCTCTCCAGGGCCCTGGGCCTGCCTGGAAGCCGCTCAGCTCTGTTCATCCCTGCCCTGAGCCCTCTGCCCTATTGTCTCCCTCCCTGGCCCAAGGCTGGGATCCCCAGGGCCCCACACATGGAGGGACACTCTCACTCAGCTGTCACTGCTGTCTTCTGGCTCCTGGGTCTCTCTGGCAGCCTCCAGCCTGATCACTCCACAAAGGCCCCTGCTGGCCTCTGCATCTCCCACTGCTGTCCCCCTGGCTCTTCCTCACTCCAACCACACTGAGCTGCAGAGCCTGGGGCTGCCTGAACTCCCCCACTCAAGCCCTCAAGCCTGGACATGGCTCAGAGTTCATAGGACTCAGTGAAAAATAATTACCTGGGGCTGGGGATTTAGCTCAGTGGTTTCGCCGCCTGCTGCGCAAGCTCAAGGACCCGAGTTCGATCCCCAGTACAAAAAAAAATAGTTACATGGGTCACCTTGGGAAACTGGGGCCACCCAGCACCTCTGGGCCATGCCACACCAGCCAAGTGGAGTCCATGGTGACACGAATTGGACCTGCTCCTGCCCCCTGCCTTCCTCCTCTTTCTACTTGGCAAATCCCACCCTATCCTTCAAGGCAAGCTGAAACCACAGCCTCAGAGAAAGGAAGTCTTCCCTGCCTCCCAAAGACAGACTTAATTCCCCTCACCGCTGCATCCAAAGGCTCTGGTCAATACTTTTATTATAGCAACTGACACTGTGTCTTGGCTCGGAGTTTCTCAACCTCAGCACTTATTGACAGTGCAGCCCAATTAGTCTTTGTACAGAGGATGTTCTGCAGCAACCGACCCCCACCCAGCGATAACGAAGTGAAGATAAAGATAGGTAGGAAGGAAACAAGGAAAATCATAATTTAAAAATTATACTGTTACAGAAGACTGCAACTTCAGAACACAATCGAAGTTACCAAAGGTTATCCACACCTGTACTCCCTAGGTTCACTTCTCCTCCTCTTTTTTCCCAGACTCATCACACCCCAAATCTTTGAAAGATGCTTAAATCCATAAATTACCTTAGTTGGTAAGTGAAAGAGCAGACGCTTGATCTTAAGACAAAGCAACAGATTCAGAGAATTCAAAGAACACTTGGGGAAAACAGAAGACTCATCTTTTTAAAAAGCTACAGTGGTCAGACCGTGCCTTTCTCCCTTCTCCCATAAAATGGGCCATCCTGTCACCTGTAAAATGGGCCACTGTCTTTCCACCTGTGGGTGGGCCATCCATGTCCTCTGGAAGCCAGACCCAAACTTTTTATACATTCACAATTGCACAAATTTCCACTGCCCCAAAAAAGAAAATTCCCAGCTGCAGACTATAATGTGCCTCTTCCTTGAGGACCATAACTCTATTTCTTTGAGCATGTACTTTAAATTTTGACTAATAAATCCTTTAGGCCTTAAAAAAATAATAAAAAACAGAAGATGTCTCCCGCTATCCCCTAAATTACCCCATCTGAGATCCGTCGTCTTAATATGGTGTTTGTGTCTGTCCTTCACTGTGCAGTGAATTCTGAGGGAGGCATTTTATTCACTCCCGCGATGGTCAGTGCGCAGTCCGTGATGCTGGAAACTACAGGGTGGATGCGGGAAATGACCAAGCAGCAGCCAGAAAACCCGTCGACAGCAAGCTTCATCAGGTGCGCTTCCAATGATGACCACTAGAGGGCAGAAAAGGCCTGCCAAAAGCGCACAGATGGCTCGGGAAAGGGGCGCGTCCCGGGAGGACCCAAAGCCAGAGCCTAAGTCCCTGCCAGATGCTGGGGGCTGCAAGGACAGCTCCAGTCTCTCTTACTAACTCCTGTCACCCCCTCACCTATAAACAGTTTAGCCCTCAGACCACCCTTCGATCTGCTCTTCTTCCCTGGGACTGTCTCACACACTCTCATGATTTCAAATACAGCGTGTGCGCTGGTAACGGCCACATTTACATCGCTAGTCTGACATCATCTCGGATTCCACACGTGTGTCCCAGTCACCGGCTTCACTGCCCGGGTGGAGCTCTAATTCACAGGCAACCCAACCTGAGAACTGCAGCCACGCAGGAGCCCCTGATGTCCCCCATCGGCGCCCCCACCCGCCATCCTCCCAGCACTCAACCTGGACCTGCAGCTTTGCCCCCATCCGGCCCGGTCTGCGTCACACACTGTCCTCTGCTTCCTGGGGACGGCACAGCCCACTGTCACCTGTCACCTGGACTAGCCATGGCCCTGGCCGTCAGCCCCTCCCTTGCTTCTCCTGATTCCCCTGTGTGTAGTCATCTGAATGCACCGATCAGTGGGACCCCTGGGCCCCCCGCTTCTGTCTCCTGTCAGCTTCGTCTCTCTCCATGGTGGTGTGGTGGCCTGGACGGATGGGCGGGCGGATGGGTGAGTGGAGGGATGGATGGGGGCACACTGTATCAGTCTTGGCTTCTTGTTTGTTGCCTTTCTTTGTTCCCCATGGTGGTCTCACTGGGGAAAGGGATTTTCAGCCTGCCCTGCCCACGGCGCATCCCAGGGAATAGATGTGGCAGGTACTCCGTGAACAGTTGCAGAGTGCGGGAGGCGAGACTGGAGTGAGCGAGGGACTGGCAATCGGAGTCCATGCAGGAGGAATCGGGTTGGGCTGGCTTTGCTGGCAGGAGGTTCTTCCAGGGAATAGCTTCCTTCTTGCAATTTCCCAGAATCTGAGGAAAGAGGCAGAACTGGAGACTAATAGTTAGCAAATGTCTGTTCTAAGTCAGAGGAGGAACTCTGCAGCCCAGGGAGAAGGCTTCAGTTCCAGCCCTGCCCTTAGCTCTTTCTGACTCCATTCCTGGCAGGAGGGGCTGGGTGAGCCCTGAGCCCCTCTTTCCCGTGGCCCCTTGCTCTGGTTGATGGGCTACCACCACGGTCAGTGTGGCCAGCACCTAACAGCCCCTGCTTCTCAGCCCTGGCCTTGGGGGAGCACAAACCCCTTCCCACACGGCCAGCACCCCTAAATCAGACCAGCATCTTTAAAAGTGCTCCAAGAGGGTGCCCAGGCAAGGCTTCTGAGCCCCGCCCCCAGGAGGAAAAGGACAGCAGCCCCTGCCCGGGTGTGTGAGGAGCTGAGTGGCCCCCCTACCGCCCAGGCTCTGAGTCAGTGAGTCCCAGATGAGCCTGGAATCTGCACTCTAACAAGCTCTTGGCTGACTTCTGTCATGGGAAAACATTTGAAAACCAGGTCGTGGTCTCCATCCGGTGTCAGCCTGCCTGGGGTTCACACACCAGCCTCACTCTGCTCTGTGACTCTGGACAGCGCCCAACTTCTCGGAACTTCCATTTCTTTAACTGTGACACGTGGGTACTCAGATGCTCTTGCAAGTTTGGGTAAATGTCAAGTGAAAGACTGCATGGGAAGTACTAAACACCGCAGCCAGCACTCCGCAGACAAGTGACAGGTAGCATTGTCAGTACTGTGGTCTTTAGTGTTATCCGGATGGAAGGAAGCAGCCAGGCTTTCGGAGTCCCTTGGGCCCAGAGTTCTGCACAAGCCTTCAGCCCCTGAGGAAGAGTGACACACACTGTCACTCCTGTGACACCTCCCTCGGCCCCGGGCCCCACAGACCCCATGTGACCAGAACCGCAGAGCCTCGAGAGCAAGCAGGCATGGATGCCCCAGCACCACGGATGATGCATCCTCAAACCAAGGAGGGCAGTTGGGTTCCAAGCAGTGACAGGCCCAGCTCCTGAGGAGACAGGCAGGGCCCTGGAAGGCCTGGTCCCTCCTCTTGGTCTGGGAGAGCTGCCGCTGGATCCGCTGGCTGGCTGAGATGTTGCGCTTCCGTACCTGGTGACCAGCCACTCTTTAAGAAATCGGGGCATCCGGGCCTCAGAAAACACTGCCCTGCCTGTCTGGGTGACACCAGAAGGAAAAAGTGAGAAGCTGACTTCCTGATCACACGCAGGACCTGCCCTGCCACAGCCACGGCCTCCCAGGAAGGCTTCCCTGCCCTTCCCCCTCCCAGCCCCATAGAAAGTAGGGTGGAGGTGACCACGCTCCTGAGTGAGCAGGTGCCAACTGGCTGGGAGTGGGGAGGGACACGGGAGGCAGAAGAGGAGGAGGAGGAGAAGCAAACAGGAGAAGCCCAAGCCCGGATTCCCACACTGCAGACTGGGCACCCCCTCTCCCTGCCCCCCTGCCACCCCTCTCTTCTGTGCTCTTCAGAACGCCTGCCCTCGGCTGCTGAGCCACCTTCCCCTCTAGTCCAGGTGTCCGTTACGCTGTCCTCTTCGAGGAGGCCTTCCCCCCGCACAAGCACTCTTGCCCTGCCTTGGTGAATCCCCTTCCTCTCAGGATCCTGCCTGAAGTTCCTGACTACCCCACTTCCCCTGACTGCTTGGGGAGGTCCTGCGAGCCCTCTCATCTAGCTGCACATGAGACCCCTGTCCCAACCATGACTTTCCCTCCCTTGGGATCCTGATCCCCCACTACCCCGGACCAGACCCTCTCGGTTCCAGCATCTGCCCAGCATTCGAGACGTGAGGAATCTCTGGGAAGGGGACCCTCATGGGAGACACACTGCCGCTCTTCCAGGAGCCCGGGGCCCTCCTTGGGCTTCCAGGTTACACTGGACACCTGGCTACACTGGCGACCCATCCCTGCCAAGTCCTCCAGCCAAAGCCGAAGCCCCTCCCTCAGAATTGCACACAAGCAAGCTGATTGGGTGTCCTGGGGGCAGTGAGGGGGACCTGAGGTGCAGGGAGAGGAGAGCCTATGCCCAGGGGCTAGGGGACACCTGACAAGGGAGATCCAGGCAGCAACAGGGTGACAGCCAGGAGGACAAAGTGACCAGCCACAACAGCCCATAGTGACGGCAGCCAGCAGGGCCTGGAGACAGCCAAGCTGCCAGCTAAAAAGCCCCATGAATATTTAACAGCCGTCAATATTTAATTAGTGCAGACAGATTAACTCTGAAATCACAGGCACTGGGGCTGGGCTCCCCCACTCCTAGAGGGGGAGCATTAGAAAGAGAGGGGTGGCCCCCAGGGAGCAGCGATGCTTCCCCTCACGCCCAGACACAGCCCACCTTCCCCACTCCCCACACCCAGGCTCCTTCCGATGCAGAAAGGAGCAGCCCTCATAGAGTCAAAGGGCAGGGACACCAGGAGAGGCCCCTGGGGATGCTGGGGAGGGGCCACAGTGCTCCTGTCCACACTGCATCCCACCATCTCAGCTGTGGGTGCTCCCCACACCAGCCCTGGCTGGGCTCCGAACCCCAGCCGCCCCCAGAGCAGGTGCAGGTGTGTAATGACTTCTGTGCCTTTGGTTTTCCTGGATTATGGTGTTGATTGCATCAGTGGAAGCACCGGGAGTCTTTCATTCCCTTTGAGTTTCTTTAAGTTTTATCACATCTTGTGCTGCTTTTTTATTTAATGGAGTGTACCTGGACTTCATCATCTGGTAATAAATTGCCATTGTTGGCGCCTGTTGTTTTTTTTTTAATTAAAACGTTTGGTCAGAGACTTATAAAATGTCATGGCTGGACCTCAGCTCTGCTTGTATCTCCAAAGAAAGATTTGGGTTCCAAAATATAACCATCTGCTTTGCACCCTCATGTCTGTCTGTGCATGCTGTATTTCTCTCGCAAACATCCTTGGCCCCTTCTACCTCCTCCAGCATGGCTTAGGGAACTTTTTCCTCCAGAGTTCCTTCATTGATTTCCTGTTCTGTAACTAACTGTCTGTTTACCTCCCTGTCTTCCCCGGGGTGAGCTCCTCAAGGATAGAAATTGAAGCTTCTGAACACATTCTGCCTAACTTGGAGAAGGACATCTACTAGACACTTAATGATTTGGTTTTTATTTTTTAATTTTAATAAACTAGAGTAAAAAGAGCTTTTTAGGAACTGAAGAGCTCTCAAAGCCAACTCTGTGAGCATCAGTTAGATCTGCTGTGTAATGAACAATCACAAATCTTCAGTCAAGTCAGTGAGCGTCTGTTCTCAAGGATACTCAAATCAGCTGAGCTGGGACTGATCCCAGTTCAGCCAAACAATTATACTTCAAATCACAGATGCTGGGGTAGCTCTGCTTCTCACCAAGACAGGAGATTGGTGGTGGCATCTTTTATCCTCTCTGGATGGCACACTAGCTGGGCGTGCTCATGTCATGGCGAGCAGTGGCACAGATGTAAGATGAGATGCCCAGCCACACGAGCACATCCTGTGTTCCTGCTTGTGTAGCATTGCTAACATGTTATTGGCCAAAGCAAGTCCATGGTGAAATCGCAGCAAGGGTTAGGGTAGTTAAGGGAGGACAAAGAATTGGGGCAGAATGTGAATAGATCCCAACTGAGTTCCCATCACACCATGCACAGGACCCCAGAAGAAAAGACCGCAGTGAGGTAGGAACATAAAGTGTCCTACATGCTTCTCCCTCCCACTTCATTCTGGGGACCTTCAGGCTAACAAATCAGCAGCTGAGAAAGGAGGTTACAGAAGCCATGGGTGGGAGCCACAGTTACAGCACCAAAGGCAGAGAGGAGGGGACCGAGTCGAAGCTGAGAATCAAAGTTGCAGTCGGACTTTGGACACCAGAGGACAGAAGCCAGTGAGGAGGGCAAATCACAGGCTTCAGCCAAGCAGCAGAGAAAACAAAGCCTTGGGAGGCAAACTGGCAGGCCTGGCCGTGGCTCCAACTTCTGGTGTCACCTTCGTTGGGCAAATTCCTCTCTGACTCAGTTCTGTTTCCCAAAGGCGTGATAAGGACTCGGGGCCAAGAACCCACACACCCCTGAGGACACTAGTGTCATCATGCCACAACCTCGGCCCGACTTCTTTCTCTTCAACGTGTAACTTCTGAAATCTTCTTGAAATGCCTCAGAGTCAAAGTGAGACAGGCCTGCGCAGTTGTCCCTAGGATCCCAAGGCAGCAGGACAAAGGGGGATTGCCACAAGTCAATTACTGGCAGATAGATGGCCGAGTGGCTCTCCAACAGGTGCAGTTAAATGTGAAGAGTAGGAAAACTCAGCTCTAGAAGATGCCAATGAATCTTCTTTGGAATCAGAAAAATGGGTTCAAATCCTGGCACCACCATTTGCTAGTTGAGTGATCTTGGAAGGACACCCCAACTCTCACGAGCCTCTGCCTCCTTGGGCTGGTCACAGCCCCCACACAGTGCTGCGGGAGGCAGAATGATGGAGCAGTGTACAGCACACCGGGCATGGCCCGGGCCTGACACCGGAACCCAAATATGTGGCACTTTCTTCCTCTCCTCTGTCTCCACCTCTTGAATTCTCAGTGATTCTCCTTCCCTCGCCCCCCAAATATACATACAATTAAAATACCTGCCAAGGATTTAATAATTTCATCAGTTAATTCCCTTCAGCTCCCAAGGCCTATATCCGGACATGGTGATTTGGACAGGATAGGCATTATCCAATTTTTCTAAGTATTCTCCTTCCTACCTTTCATCAACTATATTGACAAGGCATCTGTCCCTTTCTAATTGCCCATCCCTGGGATTTTTTTTTTTCTTTTCCTTGTTAAAGACCAATTTTACAAAGCACTTCAGTGGCTCAGCCATTTTTATCATCATCATTAATTTTATCTCTCTTCTCATTTATTAATGGGCCAGGCGGCTTTCAAGTATCTCTTTTCCCCTGATATATTTGTAAAATGCCCTTCTTATTCCCTTTGGCGGCCCCAAGGCTCTCCACAGCTTTTATTTCTTCCCTTGGCTGCCCTTCTGTTTCTCTGAAGCCTTTGCTGACTCCAGCTCTTCCTGCCCTGGAGCCCCATCTGCCTTCTTCCGACCCCCACTCCCCCGCTGGCTCTGTGGGCTAGAGCCCCGGCCTGGTCCACAGCTGTCTCCGTGCTGAGGCCCCAGGGCCCTCTATTAACAGCAGAGTCCGGCAGCCCCATGCTGTGCCCACTCGGGAGCAGAGGGCCTCCTTTGTCACACTGGCAGAGTAACAGAAAGGCCCAGATCCTCCTCTACACCCACCCAGGACAACTGAACAAGGGCTCTACACACAAGGAGCATCCTTTCTTTCATTTTTTTAAAAAAACAATATTGAAGTACAAGTGACACACAGTATAATTCACCCATTTTAAGTGTTTCATCATTAAATTCAATGATGTTGAATAAATATACCAAGGGGTACAACCATCACCAGCAATCCAGCTATAGAATGTTTTAAGCACACTTGTGAATTCATGGATGGTTAATGCCAGTTCCCACCCTCATCCCTGGGCAACTGCTAATCTGCTTCCTAGACTGCCTTTCTCTGGAAGCTTCAAGTAAGTGGAAGCAGATAGTGCATTGCCTTCTGTGTAGCTACTTTCACTTGGCATGCATTTTAGGTTCATGTGTGTTGTAGTATGGGTCAATATTTTTCCTTTTGATGGCTGAATAGCATTCCATTGTATAGATATACCACATTTTGTTTAACCATACACCTGTTGAGGGACATTTGATTAACTTCCATTTTAGGCAATTATGAATAATCTTGTTATAAATATTTACATACATATGCAAATACGTATGTCCATTTATGTAGACATGTTTCATTTTTCTTACATAGACACCTAGAAGTGAAATTGCTGAATCAAATAGTAAATGTATGTTTAACTTTTTAAGAAACTGCCGAACTGCAGAATATCTTTGTATTGGTCAGCTTTCTCATTACTGAGGCACAATACTCAACATCCCTAACTTAAAAGAAAGGCTCAATTTAGCTCACAGCTTCAGGGGATTTAGTCCATGGTTAGCTGGCTCCAAGGCAGAAACATCATGGTGGAGAGACATGGCAGAACTAAGCTGCTTAAGTTCATGGTGACCAGGAAGAAGTGCAAGGGAAGAATACTAGAAAGGATAGGGCAAGAGACCTGACATAGATCCCCAAGGCTACATCTCCATGACCCACCCAGACCCACCCAGAAGTGTGCTGCACCAATCCCTGGGGGCAGATCCCAAAGCCAGTCAATGTGAACCTCCACCCTGACCACCAGGATCTTTCAACACCACCAGCCATGTGTAAAGGTTCCTGTTTCTTCGCACCTTTGCCAACACTTGTTATCATAATCTTTCTGATAACAACCACTCCAGTAGCATGAAAGGGTATCTTGTTATGGTTTTAATTTGTATTCCATAATCACTCATGGTGCTTAACAGCATTTCATGTTCTTAATTTATTCATTACATAAACAGATATTTATATTAATGAGGGACCTACAATGTGTCAGAACTCTGCTAAGGACCAGTGAACCAAACAGAATTCTTCATAGCACTTATATTCTTATTGGGGAGGCAGACAACACAGAAGACTACAAATACATCAAACATGAAATGATGTTACTGCCAGTCAGAAAAACAATAAAGCAGGGAAGGGGGACATAAAATGTTAAGGGGTTGAAATTTCAGGTAATGTGACCATAAAAACTCATTGAGCAAAGGCCTGAAGGAAATGAGGAGCTTACTGTGAGAGAATCTGGGAGGAGAGAGGCTCAGGAAAAGAGAATGGATGTTACAAAGGCCCTGGGCTAGAAACATGGTGGACTCAAGGACTGGCAAGGAGACTATGTAGGAGCACTTGAAGAACAGAGTCATAAAGTCAGTAAGGAGGGGGAGCCAGATTTTGTCAGGTCTTATGACTGAGAGTAAGGTGTGTGTGTGTGTGTGTGTGTGTGTGTGTGTGTGTGTCTGTAAGTAAAAGGGAAGTCACTGAAGGATTTAGTGCAGTGACTGTTGAAGACAGACCAGGTATGAGGGATGTGGGGACAAACAGAAAAGCAAAGAGAGGGGAGACCCATTACGAGGCTCCTTGGTGACCCATGACACAAGATATGATGGTGCTCAGACCACAGTGGGGTCATAGGAATGGAGGGAAGTGCTTGGATTTTGGAACCATTTTCCATGAACAGCTGACAGAACTCGCCAGCTGATCTGATTGCCTGAGGTCTGGGAGTAAAGGAGAAAAGTCCTGAATGCCCTCTGGGTTTTAGCCTGAACACCTGGAAGAATGGACCTGCCGTTCAGTGAGATGGGGACCCTACAGAACACACTTGCCTGGAAGAACAGGAGCCGAGATGAGGAAATGGGTAGATGTGGGAGAGGCAGCTCCAGAGCTCAGGTGGGCTTTCAGGAAGCAGCAACACAGATGTGGTCTGTAAAGCCCTGAGACCTAAGCAGCCTGGAGGTTGACAGAGGATTTGCTGAACATCTGAGGCCACTTCCATGACCCCAGTGAGATGTTTCCCAGGCAGCTGAGCTGGAGAACATGGCTGAGGCCTGCAGTGCTAATGAGGCTCCTCCACTCTTGCCTGAGTCTGAAAGCAGCCTCGCTTATCCACCCAACTTGGGGACCAGGATTTCCTCTTTAGGAATGGCCTTCTCTGCTTGCCAACCCCATAAAGAACCAAGGAAAGGGGACCTGCCTGCTGTGTGTCCCTGAGGACCGCCATGCACTGAACCATGTCCTGTGCCTGGAATCAATGTTGAAGCCCTAATCCCAAAATCCAATTGGTTGTATTTAAAGAAGGGACCATAAGGAGGTAATTAGAGGTAAATGAGGTCCATAAGGATAGGGCTTAATAATAAGGGGCTCTTGTCCACATGAAATACCAGAATGAGCCCTCTCTCTCTCTCTCCCTCAACCTCCACTGCCCACTACCATGTAAAGCCTGTACAAGTCATGAAGCAAAACTTTACCAGTACTAAAATCAACCAGCAACTTTTCTTGCATTTCCAAGCCTCCAGAACTGGTAAGAATGAATTTCTATTGGTAAAGTCACTCAGTTTATGATACAATATTTCATCCCGGCAGCCTGTGCAGACTAAGACAAGAACACCCAAAGGATTAGCAGGATTCTGCACCTGGGTGCAGAATCTTTGTGCACTTTAGTGTTCCCATCCGAGTTCAGAATTTGTCCTATACATTAGGACTCCTCTTCTCTTGTCTGGTACATCTGGAGGGGGAGAGGACAAGGCTCAAGAAGAGAAGCTAAAGTTTGCTCCCCAGAAAAATTCTCTGCACAAGAAGGGAATAGCCCCCTTTCTTTTACATAACCAATAGTGTTATGGCAATGCAAGGATCACCAATTTTGTCCCATCTCCCGTTCCGTCTGCTGCAGCAGTTGCTAACACAGAGGCTGCCCCCGCTGCCCCAGGAACCTGTGTGGTCTCAGCAGGAAGCTTCTGATCTTGCTCCACCCACCAAGCAGTGCACAGAGCTCAGTCCTAACTAGTGGCCATTGTGTCTGGGAACTCCTCACTCGCACTACTGTGTTCTCTGCTGTATTGCTTCAGTACTTAGCATTATTTACCTTTTAATGTGTCCTCTTCACCTTGCCCTTTGAACTTGCTTTTATCTTCCTGTGCCGGGGACTGGACTCAAGGCCCTGCACATGTTAGGCAAGTGCTCCACCACTCAGCTGCACCACAACCTTGAACTTGGTTCTCAGCATTCATCATCCCAGGCCTAGGAACTGGCAGCATCTTACCTATGTTTTAGCTTTTGCTCTATCTGAACTATCTTGGGATACCTTGGGAGTTCATCGTCTGTTCCTACACCCATTTGCCCTTCCACCCTTTCAGCTACCGTGCGCTAAATATTTGTGTCTCCCCAACTACATGTGCTGAAACTCTAATCCCTATATGGTGGTATTTGAACATGGGGTCTTTGAGAGTTGATTAAGTCATGTGGGTGGAGCCCTCATGAATAGGATCAGTGCCATTACACAAAGAAGCCAGAGAGCTAGCTAGCTCTTTCTGCCATGTGAGGACACAGCAAGATGTAAACAAGGAGGAGAGTCCTCCCAGGAGAATAACCATGCTGGCATCCCAGTGTAGGACTTCTAATCTGTGAGAAAAATTGTGAGAAATAAACATTTAGTTCATCAGCTATCCATAATTTGTTACAGCAGCCTAAACTGACCAAGACCCTCATTTTAGCCTATGGGATCATAGGTGGGATCTTTATGACCCTGAAAATGCTTCAACCCAAGTCCTGTCAATGCAAAAAAAAAAAAAATAAAAAATAAGGAGAGATATGATCTTGTAAAAGAAATGTCCCCTTCCCCCAAGTTATGGGTATGTGGTATATACTGCATATTACCCTGCAGACATAAAGAAAGTTTATTAGATTTAAGCACTGGGTTGAGTTATTTGAATTTCAAAGACTGTACTAAGCAGAAAAAAATTGTCCCCAGATTGAGAAGGGAGTTGATACAAATGCTAACTGACAAAGTACAACCCAGTCTCCCTCAGACTTGAGGATCTTGTAGTTCAGCAAAAATTTTAAAGAAAGAAATGAAGGATTCACAGAATTGTCAGCTTTATAGACTGCCAGGTGTAGACACTCAAGAAATCAACTCAAGTTTCTGATCACCATGTTTTCAGAGGCAAAAGAATATTTTCACACCATGGAAGTAAGAAAGATACAGTCCTAGGGGGAGAAAAGGACAATCCTATTGAAAATGAATAAATTTAGCTTTCTGAAAAACTTACTCATGTTTTTCTCATTTCTTCACAAGCTGATGAAAACTTTGGCATAGAGTCTAGGAGTGCCTAAATTAAACGCATATTAATTCCTACAAAACATTCATAGTCCTAGAAGAATTCCACCCTCACCCAGATGCTGTGCTGCCTTTGAGAATACACACACACAAGCAGGAAAAGTTCTGTGCTGAGAGGATGAAGGAAGAAGCCCTATCTCACCCCAGCATTTTCTTTCCTTTTCTAACTGCCTCCCCTTGTCCTCTCTAATGGGTCCTCGTCATTCTTGGCCTCCCCAAGTTATCAGCAAGCTCTCTCCTCTGTTTTCCCAGCACGATTTTCCTCCAGAGGTTTCTCTAAGATCCAACATCACATTCTAAGTAACTGGTTGCTAAGTTTCCAAGAACATCTACTTTTTGGTAAACATTAGTTAGGTTTGGGATCAAAGTTAAGCCTACTTCCTGTTGGGTTCTGCAGCGTTCCCCTGGTCACACACATGGAGACAAACCCACAGTCCTCCATTCCATCCAAATTTCTTACTAGTCTAGTCTGTTTTCCACCGTGATCTAGGCTGCTCACTCCCGAGTGTGCTCTGTGTACCTTCCGGGAGAACAGAACATGGTGGGAGCTTTAGAGTCTACAGGAGTCCAGGTGTCACAGCACAGCCTGGTTTCTGAGTCTGGGGGGACCTGACTATCGGTGCTGCTGGAACAGTGGCAGAGAAACTTCAAGGCTGGGAGAGAGAGACAGCCTGTTGCCAAAGCAGCCAGGCACCGGTCTTTGTGTTCCAATCCCAGTGCCACCAGCCATGTGATGCTGGCCAAGTCAGCTAACTTCAGTAACCCTGGTGTTTTCACCTGTAACAAAACAGTCGCAGGGGCCTCAAGGGCTATGTGAGGAGTACTGGGACCACTGAAGCTGACCGGAACGGGGCTCCTCACCTCCCTTCTCTGTTTCCTGGACAGCAGAGGTGAGGGTCCAGGCTGAGCACATGTGGGCAGGAAAGACTTGTTAAAGGCACAAGGACAACATCTGGAACATGGGAAAGGTCTCGTAATATCACCAAGGGTTTGTCCCCAGCTGGCTGGCTGTGGAGCCAGAGACTGCAGCTCTGA
The DNA here is from genome assembly GCF_000247695.1 of Heterocephalus glaber. The sequence continues at coordinate 2,293,781 of NW_004624875.1, forward strand.
GTAGGTTGCACATACCTGTCCCCAACACAGACAGCACCAACTACATGAACCCAGTTAGACAGGTGGGCAAGCTAGCAATGCACTCCCCAAGTGAAGCCTGGAGACGGAGCAGGGTGATGACTTGGGGAGGGTGCTATTAGGATGTGGAATCCAACAGAGATGAGAAGGTGAGGTGTAATGAAAATAGGGGAAGGTGGAAAGGGAAACCAGAATCTGCATGACCCCTCCCTCTCCCTCCCACAGAGGTGCCAAGCACTCTGCCCACCCACCTCCCCGTGGCCTCCAGTGCCACAGCCTCCTCTTCCCCTCCTGGCTCCAGGGGACACTCTGCCACCCGCCATTCCTTCCCTCTCTTATCTCTCCTCATAATTGCACATTTCCCAAAGACAAATTCAAAGGCTAAGGAGAGATAAAATGACGTAGTCATCAATAACCCCTTGAGCAATTTCTCTAACGCGTGCTTTCTTGACAGACTTGCAGGTCCTTTTTTCTCCAGGATTTCACCTGGGAGCACTGTCCTTCCTCATGGAATGATACAGAATTAATCCATCCGTCACCACTGGGGGCCAGTTACATGCTTGACACTGAGCAGGGCTTTTCCCTCTGCTGTGGCATGTTATCCTCACAGTACCCCCTGGTTGAACAGAACAGGAAACTGAGGCTCAGAAAAGCTCAATGATTTGCCCATGGTCACAAAACAAGCAAGTAATGCAGAACAGAAGAAGACTAATCTAAAGAGAGTCCTTGCAGGCTGTCACTGAGCTGTCGGCAAGGCATGGAGAGAGGGGTGGCAGCTGGCTCTTGCATATAAGCTGCAGACGTCTTCTTGCTCACCTGAGCACCAGGGACTCTCTTAGTAATAGATCTGAGCCTCAGAGACCCAGAGGACTATGGGAGAGTCAGGCTGTGGGAGCCACCAGGACCACCTGGTGCCAGGTGTGAAGACAGGGCACTGAGGACCCCTGTGTCACAGGCTTGCCCCATGGGTACCCCAGAACCCTCCATTTCAGAGGCTCAATCCCTCTTTTCAACTCCAGAAGATAGCACACTTGCTTGTGTGCCATCTTCCTGTTGGTAGGAAAACGGGTCCCAGCTTAGCGGCCCCCATATAGCTGATGGGCAAGAAATGACTCCCCCAGAAGATTGCCACCATTAGGGCGGCTTAATGGACAGAATAATCAGCCAGGGGGAACACAGATCAAAACAGGCTTTATAAGAGGTTTTGGGGGGGGTGCGGTGCTGGGGATGAAACCCAGGGCCCCTGCCTGCTAATGGAGCACAGAGCAGGTGGTTCTGAGTCAAGGCTGGGAAGCACAGCAATGCACCCTAACCCTACTTCTGGGGCCTGGACACACGCCTGGTGGGTTCCAGGCTGTACTGCAGTCACTCCTCCCCATCATCCCTTGGTAGGGATGCTTAGCATCCACTGTGGAAGGTAGGGAAGCTAGACTCAGAAAACAGGTTTCTTACCCTGTTTTAGACCCACAGTTCTGAGTGACAAAGTCAGAATTCGGCCCAGATGGGGCTGAGTCTAGAATCCAAGCTCTTAACAGGTCTGCTAGCAAATAATGCCTCACTATTCCAGAGCATTATGCATGTCAAAGTGCTCTCAGATTCATGATCCAACTCACACTCCCAGAAACCCTCAAAGGAGATAGAACAGGTGTGATGGTGCGAATTTCCCAGCCAAGCAAATGGGGTTCAGAGATGCTAAGTGACCCACCCATGGGAAACACCCCTGCAGCCTTCTGGCTCAATCCTGCCTTGTGGCTCAAGTGCTCCAAAGTGTCATGAGTGTTAGTGACCAGCTAGGGGAAGAACCAGAGTCAGAACAATAGAGTCATTCACTGGAATTCTGGTGTTCAATTCCTAGGCAGGTGGTCTGACCAGCCGCCCCCACCCAACACACACAGGCACTAGCCACTGAGGGGCAGAGTCCTGCTGCCCTGGGGTCTGGGAACGGTTGCACACAAATGAGGTGTTGTCGCCTAACAAATTAGCAACAGGTAAAAGCAATGAAGCCATCTGTCGCTTCCCACCCACTGCCACCACCTAATCCCCCTTCTTGGCAGTGTCCCGGCTCTGTGCTCAAACACAAATTAATATACTGGCCTTTGCATATGTATTTGCGGCTTCAGGTGGGGAGAGAGCCACATGAGCAGGTGGGGAGAAGGCAGTCGCTGGAGACGCTTTCCTCATGCAGATGTCCTTAGTTAGGGAGGGAAGTCGCTGAAGGGCAAATGGGACAGGCAGGTAGGCTGGACAGGAGCTTGGGCCCTGAATAGCCAGTTAAGCCTGGGGCTACAGGGCTGGGCTTCTGTCTCTTGAAGAAGTGTCCCGATCCTGCCTGTTTCCTCTGGGATCTTGGGCCATATTAAAGGAAGGAAAGGCCATGTGAGCATCCAGGATCATCAGAAGTCACTGGGGGGTGAGGTGCAGCAGCAAGTCCCAGGCACCCAGATGGCCAGGTTACCTAGCAACAGTCTCTGGCCACTTCTCAGAGCCTCAAATTTGTTTTTTGGTTTTTGTTTTTTTGTTTTTTGGGGGGTTTTGATACAAGTTTCTAAGATATGTGAGTGCACCAGGAATGCCCACCCAGCCCTTTTCTCCATTTCACCCTCCAAGTGTCCTCGTGAGGTTAATGTTATGGGTAATACCTGTGATCTAGGCTGGACCCAAGCTCCACGTGGCACTTGGAATGTAAAGAAAATGCACATGATAGACCTGATGCCTATCATCATGGCACAGAGAGTCAGCTCAGTGCTGCAAACAACGGGAAGGTGATGGACCCATGGGCCTCTCCGAGGCCCTGAGAATGTAGAAGAAACAGGAGAAGTAAGGAAGAGCACACATGTCCCTGGGAGAGGGAACACCATATGCAGGGACCCTGTGGAGGGCAAGTGCATGGTGTCTGGGGCCACTGTGGCTGGCACCCAGCGTAAGAGGAGAGGGTGAGGCTGAACAGAGGCAGGCGCAGGTCAGGCACGGCCTGGCCACGTCTATAGGAAGTACCAGGTTTTCTACTATGCTTGGTGAGAGGCTGCTGCCAAAGGTCATCCAAAGATGGGCTCCCCTACAATCTCCTGTTGTCCCTTCTTGTCCCATGACAAGAAGTGTGGTCACCTCCAAGGAAAGCCTCCTGGGGAGCCCTGGAGTGAGCCAGTGTGAGGACCCCAGGGGTTCCCAGGGTGCAGTTTTCTTCTCCTCATCTCACAGGCAGAAGACCCCTTCTCACAGGGGGAAGGCAGAGCTCCATTGCTTGTAACCCTTCAGTGGGATAGGGCCTGGGAAGGGGTCCCAGGGACATCAGGCATCCCGGCCCAGGTAGTGACAATAGCCTGAACTCTGGAATCTCACAGGCTCCATCCCTGTAGAGCTGTGTGACCTGGAGAGAGCCTTCCAACCTTTCTCTGCCTCTGTTTCTGCACTTGTGAAATGAACCGTCTCCCTCACAAAGCAGTGGTAAAGATAAACTGCTACCCAGTACTTACTAGGTGCTCAGTGGATACTAAGCAATACTGTTACTGCCTGTTTCCAGCCCCCCTGCTGCCAGCCAGTCAGCACAGGCCCCCCCATCCACTATGGTCCCAGAGCTTTGCAGCATCTGAAGTTTCAAATCCCTTATTAAAAATAGGCTTCAAAACAAGCCAGAAGAGGAGGCGGGAGAGGAAAATCGAGAGGGAGAGAGGAAGAAGATTTTTCACCTGGAGCCAAACCTCTGATTCTGCTGGTGGCCAGGGACAGGCTGGCCGCCAGCTTCTCTTGCAAATCAAAGGGCCGCCGAGTAATCAGCTCCAAACAAAGTGCTGGGTTCTTGGAAGTCAGGAAGCAGAAAGGCAGCTTCCTCTGTTTACCAAGTCTCCCTCTCCCTGGGCTCCCACTGTGGGCTGGAAGGGGCTGGGAGTGAGTGAGGAGAGAGGAGCCAGTAAATGCTGCCTCAGGCTAGAAGAGGGGGGAGGGGGAGGGCTGAGACCTGCTATGATTGTGCCATTCAGACCTGATTTGATGTCCTGGGATTGAGGTCAATCACCTACATCCCTAAGCCTCCATTTCTGGTCTGTGAAATGGCACCATAGAAGCAGTCCCCCACCCTACACACTGTTCCACCATGGCTTCTCCAGCTCCCCCAAGCTGGCAGAGCACACAGCTGCAGATTCATTTGCCTACAGCCAAGTCTGGTTTTCCTTTCTGGGCACCACACTCAGCCACACCGCACATGGCAAACTGCTGCACTGGGCAGCCAAAGCTACCCTTCCCCGGGGTGCTGTGGGTCTCCTGAAATGGCCATCATAATACCTAGAACAGAGCTGCCCCTGACTGACACTGGCTAAGAGCCCTAGCTCCATCCTCAGCTCACCAGTCCACTAGACCCCAGGCTCCCCCATCCCAACCAGCCTCGTACATTTGCTGAGACAAAACCCACCATCTTTCCGTGTCCAGCTGGAAAGCTCTCACCTTCCAGAATCTCCCCAAAACCTTTTCTCTCTTGCCCAGTGCAGAATCCAGAGCCATTATCTGAGCAATTATCAGAGTCTACTTAAAAGAGGGTTATTTGCAGGGATGGGTAGTTTTCTAAATCTGCCTTTAGGTTTGTACATTTGCATGCTGACATGCAACAGGATGTGAGCTGTGACTAAGGGTCACTAGCATCAGCAGCGAGGGCAGAATGAACGGGAGCCAGGGCTGCTCCGGGGGACACGAAGGGGGTGAATTGCTGAGGGTGTGGGAACCTGAGAGGCAGAAGGAAACGTGTGGCCCTGTGTGCCCAGCCTGCGAGGTGCTGCGGGCGCATCAGGCACAGTCCCTCATTCTCCCTCTCTCCTCTCTCTCTCTCTGTCTCCTTACAGTGTTTAGACATCTTGTGCATCTTCCCATTCTTTTTTTTTTTTTTTGGTACCGGGGATCAAACTCGGGTCCTTGCACTTTCGAGCCATTCTTAAACCTTGTGATTGGTACAAAGTAATTGGCAAGTGCAGAAAGGAAACTCTAGCGCTCTCCTCTGGCCTTGCTGCTGCCTCAAACACCTCCAGGAGCCCAGTAATGACATGATTGGTCCTGGAAATGTGCTTTTCCCTTTCTGCAGTGTTGTTCAGTGTTGTTCAAGAAGCCTCACGACCTTGCCCCACCTTCCAGGGGATGAAGCCCATTGGCACAATTCACTGGAGGCTGAGCTGGAGTTCAGGCCCCACCTTGGGGTTCTGACTCTTGAGAGCAGGGATGTGGAAGGCTCTCATCTTCAGGGAATCTAGCCGGAAGTGGAGCTCTTCCAAGCCTCCTGGATCTGAGCCTCCTTCCTCTGTGAGATGGGGAACCAGAATGTTCCACTGGGTTAGGCAACAGGGGTGTGATCGTGCATATCGTCTCTTCAGCTCAGCTCAGACGTAACTTCTCCAGGAATTCTTTTCTCAAAAATCTCCCAGCTCCAGTGTGTACCCCTGGATCCAAATCTTGGCAGGTAGCACATGGCCTGTCTGCAGCTCTGTGATCTGTCTCCAGAGCAGCATCTGAGCCTTCACAACAGGGACAGAGTGTTATTCACCTGTGTGTTCAGTGCCTGGCCTAGTGCTCAGCACATCTTAGCTGTTTTCAAAATCTTTACTGAACACGGGACTGAATGAATGGATGAATGAGTGAATGAATGAATGGTCTGGGACCCAAACCAATTCTGTGCACAGGGACATTTATAGCAGCCAGTCTCACATGTAAAGAACGCAGGAAGAGAAGGCAAGAGGACAATGCTGGAGAGAGCTCAGGCGCTTCCTAGGTCCTCACCCTTCCGGCCTGGCAGTTCTCCTGCCTTAGTCCTCTGAGGATGGGCTGGGGGAAGGGAGGGAGCTGGAAGGCCCCTGGCCAGTGCCTCCTAAGCCCAGACACAGACCAGCCTTGGGACGAGGGCCCTCCCCACATGCGCAGCACCCACTGCCCACACTGCCGGCTGCCCTGGCTGAAGTACGTGCATCTACAGGAATCTGGGGGAAAACCCTGCAAGAATTGCCATCCCAGAGGCACCTGCAAAGCCCACAAAGGCCTGGGCCACTTCTTCCCAGGCTCCTGATGTTCCCTCTTCTCTGTGGCCAGTGGCCAACTGCGAGCGGGTTCATTAATATTAATGTTAATAATCTCCTGCATTTGCTTCCAGCTTTCCCGCTTACAAAGCACTTTCAGATCCATCATCTCAGCCAAGGCTGCGAACCAGCCTGGGGGTCAGCAGGGCAGTGATTTCCAGCTAAAATCCTAGGAGAGAAGGGGTCAGTTCAAGGTCACACAGCGACTGGGCCTGGAGAGAGCTCGGGGCAGAGTCTGGGTGTTCTGACCCCCAGGCCAGCATTTGGCCACTCTGCCTTGCTGCTACTGACCCTTCTCCTCCTCCACCTCATCACTGTCATCGTTAGCAGCATCTCCTCCTTCAGGTTGTCTGTTCTCAGTCATTAGAAAGATAAGTTGAAAATAAATAAGGAAGGCAGGCTTTAGCCGTGTGTTAAAAAGGGTAAAAGGACCTGCCAAGCAGTTTGCTGGGTGACCTTGGGCAAGGCATTTCTCTCTCTGACCCTTCATTTCCTTCGTGGCTTGAAAGAGCTGCCTGCCCTCCTCCTCCTGGCCCACCCTCTCTGCAGAAGGCTGCTGACAGGTGAAGGCTGCTGACAGGTGAAGGCTGCTGACAGGACCCCCTTGGGTCCTGGCTGGGGCTGGAGGCAGTCATGCCCCCAGAATCCCCTCCTCACTGGTCGGGAGCAGGAGGAACAGGTGCATATTGTGAGAGGACTCCAGGAACCCTCCTGAGGATGGGCATGGAGCTCATCAAAACTGCCGCCAAGTAGCTACTGTGACAAGAGCTTTCCACACATTATCAACATGCCTAAAAATAGTCCGACCAGATGGCAATTATTTTCATTTTGAAGATGGGGAACCTGAAGCTCAGAGAGGTTACTTGACTTGCCCCAAATCACACAGCAAACAGCAGAGGCAGGTTTCAAACTCAGACCTGGTGTGATTTCTCAGTTCCAACTGTATATAAGGATCTAGAAGGTGGGGTGGGAGGGCTGCACGCTCTACCCCTCCCACTCACCTCCTGACTCCTTACTTCCTCCCTCATTTGCCCCTGGAGTCTGCTGGGTCTCCTTTGCCACACTAGCTTGTCCTGTCATCTCAGCCCAGGTGGAGATTTATGGATCTCACTTCAAGGATTTTTCTTTAATAATAACATTTATAATCATTGTAGAAATTAAGAGCTGAGGATGCAAAGCATTTTAATTAAAATAATCTGCAGTTGATAATTATAGGACTCTCTTAGCTGGAACCATCTTCCCTCAATCTGTCACAGTCCCTAAGGAAGACAGGAGATAACTGTGATCGGAGTGAGCAAGTCCTGGAGCCCCGTGTGACACCAGGAGGCCTGGGGTTCACTCTGCTGGTGAGGCCGGCAGGGCTTTGGGGTGCGACCCCTGGGAGCCCTTCCAGGGCCTCCCATGGCCCACCATCCTCCACTGTGACCCCTGGGGTCAGCACCTGCAGGCCCAAGACATGGAAGAGTGTGCTCAGCCCCCCAGCACCCCACCCAGGCACTGTCCTGCCCTCCATGGTCAGAAGAGGGCAGTGAAAGCTGCCAGATGAAGACAGTCCCTGGAGAATGGACCCCAGGCTGGAGCTTAGAGAGGACAGCAGAGGACCCCGGCCAGGCAGTCTCCGATGGGGGAGGGGAAGGAAAGAAGGAACAAGAAGAAAAAAAAGAGACAACAGAAAAAAATGGAAACAAATCTTTTGTAAATAAGGAGAAGAGGGCCAAAGGGAGGGGAAAAGAATGGGGAAAAACGAAGAAGCAAGATATATCATGAACTGGTGCAAATTCCCTGTGGTGAATGTTATTGTGTATATCTAAAATGTACTGATAAAATTTTTTAAATGAAAAAAAGATACTGGTATGCACTTTCCACTGGGTGTTGTCTGCTCCTCTCTGACCTCAGCACGGCAGACCCTTACACACCTCTTCCCTCGGGAGTGCAGGGTGACCATGTCACCACGTCAGAATGCAAGTTATGCCCACAATGAAGCCACAAGAGTCAGCATCCAAAAGTCATCAGGTCTGTGCATGGGGTTATCAGGCAAGGCTTCACAGGGAAGGTGACACCCCACAGCAGGGCTGTGAAGGATGAATCGGATGGAGCCCACCTGCTCAGTGACAACCACAACTGCTAGGATTTCTTGACAGTTTGCTCTGGGTCAGGTATGGAACTGGTGTGTTGGATTGTCTCAGGCTAACTTCACACCAAGCCTGAAAGATCAGCTTGTTGTCAGCTCCCCCCCTCCCCCACTGCTTCTGGATAGAGACAGGCTTGCATCACAGGCTTGGACTCCAGGTCACATTGTAGAGGAGGATCGAGACTTTGAACTCTGCCCATTGATGCCAAGCCCTGGCCATAGCCATCTGGATGTGGGGTCCTGGGGTAACAGGGTTCTGAAAGGGCAGCCCCTGTGTAGTGGGTCACAGCAGCTGGTAAGACCAATGGCAAGAGTGACAGGTGGGCGCCATAGGAACCAGATAAGTTTTGGCAAACTTTTGCTCCCTCTCTGGGGCCTTCGTTGAATCAGAGATTGTAGGGTGGGGCTCAGAGTGTCTTAGCCTCCTGGGTCTATGGAGCAGAGAACCTTTCTATCCTCAGTGCATAGCCCAGGAGGGGGCCCAGGGAAGATGCCCGTGGCCAGAGATCCACCCTAAACCCACCTAGAGCCAAAACAAGATGTGGAAAAGTATTCAGACAGTGGCTTCTCTTAGCTTCATTGGGGTCTCAGTTTCCTCCTAGGGAAAATGAGGGACCCAGGGGAGTCAGCCAGGGGAGGGGCCTGGATGTCTCCAGTGAGTGGAGACAGCTGTCCTGGCTGCAGGGGCTCAGCCTGTCCCTTTCAAGGCTTCCCCGGCCTCTGCAGCCCAGGGCCTTGCCCTCCCCACTCCCATGCAGCCTCCCTGGCAGGGGGCAAGGACCTGAGGAGGATTACACAGACTCATTCATGGGGAAAATTGGTTCTTGGCCTGAGGAGCTGCAAGGGGGCATCCGAGATGAGCATTGTGGGGTCATGGGGCTGCCACACTGGCATCGGGTGGGCAGGGGTGGGGCTGTGCCGTGACTGATCCAGGGCACCCCTCAGGGCCATCTTCCCACCCGTCATTGCATCTTAGGTGGCATGCCCGGTCCACTGTCTGGCACCTGCTCTGTCCCTTTCAGAGGGCTGACGTGGGCTGGAATCACTGAGAATGAACTTGGCAACCAGCCCTGGGGTTTCCAGGGAGCAGCCCACAGGGCTGTGCATCCTACAGAGGATGTGCTGGTTCTTCCAGGCTTGGGTGAGACAAGGATGGTTTAAGGGAGATTTAGAGGAAGGCGATTACCCAGACAGCCCACGCTTCTCAGTGTTGCCAGCGAAGCTCATCCTGCACACCACTTTCTGAAGAATGGCGTTTCCAGATGCCACTTGCCTGCTCCAGAAAGGGAATTTCCCTTCCCTCTGTCCCCTCCCTCTTAGAGAATACTGGAGGCTGAGGTGGTTTCAGTAACAGAGTTTTATTGCAGCTAAAAATAATGGAGCAACCTGAATCTCATTTCCAGTGTTCTATAAAGATAGGGCGGGGAGTAGCAGAAATTTAAGATAGTTGGAAAACACTAAGAATTATATATATATATATGTGTGTGTGTGTATATATATATATTTGAAAGCAAATAAATGGTACATACAGGATTCAGAATGATGACTACCTTGAGTAGGGAATGGCTGGGGGATGATATGGGCAGGAAGAAGCTATACAGTTAAGTAGCCTCATTTCAAGGTCTTTGCTTTTATGTTAGGAGGCAAGTTTGAGGGTATATATTATACTGTTAATGTAAACATGAATGAATAAAAAATAGGACCGAACATGGGCCAATGAGGCGAGTGTAATGAAGACTTCAGTTATCCAAATTCTGTGCATTTGAGCTTCAAGACATTGGGAGAAATATCAAAAGGAAACACTCTAAAATCAGACTGTCCTGTGCCTGCTCCCCAGCCTCCGGGGTACCCTGAGACTTTCTGGCATTCCAAGCAGAGTCCTGAAGCCCTGGTTATCCAGAAAACTTTCTGAAAGGGTAAGACCTAGCCTGCTGCTTTGCTGTTCTGGGTATCATAAAGGAAAAATAATTTTAAATTAAAAATTATCCTAAGATGTTGTAGGCTAAGTGGTATCTGCCCCTGTGTTGCTCCTGAGGTCTCCCTCCTGGTGAATCAACCATGCCAAGGCCTTAGAATATGATAAGAGAAAGAACAAGGAGCCCAGGCCAGAGCCTGGCTTGCCTCTTCCCTCCCACTTTTAGGGTCCTGGCCTGGCCCCCTTTGCTTAGGGCTCTGCACTACTGCTCTCCCCTTCAAGACTAGCCAGATGGGCCCTGGCTCCCAAGCTTTGCCTCCAACCCTACCCTTCTTCTGCTACCCACCCTACTCTCGTCCTCGGCATTTCCCTAAGGAAGGGCTCCTGCTTCCCTGTCTTGGGCTGTTCAGCTTTCCCTGGGTGGTAGGCTGGGCCCTCTGGAGGGGCTTTTCCATCCCTCAAAGTAACCATTGCAATCAGACGGCGGCCTGGCCCCTTGCCTCAAAGCCCCCAGGAAAAACAAATGGAAGACATCCTCCCTCCCCAGCCTCTGTTCAAGCCAATCCATCTCCATCTCTTTCTTCACAAGCTCTCAAACCAAGTGAGCCACTGCAGAGTGTACCAGAGAGTATACCAGCAAGTCCTCCCTGCCGGCAGGCAGACGGGCTGCTCGGTTAGTCTACGCGTGGAAGGCTGAGGACGCAGCTGGTATGTAGAAAGCAGAAGCAGACAGCAAACTGGCCAAGGCCCAGGTGTCTGTTTGGGCCACCCTCTTCTCCCAGTCAGCACACCTGGGCACAGCCCTGGAAATTGCAGCCCTTGGCTGGATGCCATCTCCACAGTCAGTGCTTGCAGTTGCTGGCCCTGCTTTCCCAATGGGGCCCGGAAGCAGAGGTCTTCACTTTCTAGGTGGGGCTCCAGGAGACAGTCACAGGCCCAGGTTCCCTGTCATTTGTGGGTGACAGAGATGGGCCTAGAGCTCAGGTCTGCTGATGCCCAGGCTGGCATGCTCTCAAGCCATCATGCCAGTTGCTGTACTTCTCCCCTGTAGAAAAGATTCCAGGCTCACCCTCCTCCACGGTGGGAAGACTGCCCCAGGGTCTTGGTCCTCCTACTGTTCAGCAGAGGCAAAGTGGAAAAGCTCAGCCCAGGTCGTGTGTCCCTTCCAAGACAAGACGATTCCACACACAATCACTGAGCCTTTACTATGTGCCTGGCACAAGGCAGAGTGAGCTCGATTGACTGACATGCTCTCTGACTTTTGGAGGTCAGGACTCTAACCCAGTGATTCGATATCCCAAATCTCCGGGAGAGAGGCAGCAGGAACATCCAGACCCAATCCTCCCAGGCCAACCGAACGGGAACCTGTATTTTTTTAAAGCTTCCCGACAATTCTAATATGCCGTCAGGATGAGACCAAAAATAAGCAATTATGGTGCATTCTTATCCTTGGTCTGCTCGAGAAAGTACAGAGAGAACCTTGGCAAGCTGCCTAAGTCCAGCGGTGGTGCTTATGGGGGTGGTGGGAGGAGGTTCGGGGAAAGCTTCCTGGAAGAAATGACAGATGACCCTGCAGGCTTCAAGGGCAAGGTGGAGGACCCCAGGGCCACACTAGGAACAGATCTGGGGGTGGGGAGGGCAGCATGAGATGAGCTGGAAGAGGCAGCCAGGCCTCCGATGGCAGAGGGCACATTTGCTGTCTGAGGGAGTTTTCCCAGATGCCAAAGGGAATGGGGCACAGGGACAAGGCTGAAGCCTGGGGCTGATGTGATCAGATGTCTGGGAAATCTGTGCTGCTCCTCTAGGTAGCAAAGGGCTCCCAGCAGACAGGTTGGGTTCAGGACCTCTCTGCCACTCCTCAGGGAAATTTTGGCAGGGAGATCCTGGGGGCAAGGCATGATGCTCACCCCAAGGCCAACGGGTGCTTCCAGTTTAATCTGAGTTCTGCAGGGGCTCCCTGGGCCAGCCAAGTCCCGGCTACTAATCAGCTGCTGTGGGGATTGATGGCAGCTGCATTGATCTTGCCTCTCTTCAGCTCCTTAAAGAGCTTATTGACTGAAGGGCCTGGGGGTGGGGGTGGGGGCTGGGACACGCACCACAGAAACCTAAGACACATGCAATCCTGGGAGGGAGGAAGGCAGGCAGGCGAGGGGTGAATAGGAAGGGAGGGCCCCTGCAGGCCCTGCCGCCCACACCCACTGCAAGCCGGCGATGGTGGCTACCAGGCTCTAGCTTCACCTCTGGCTGCTCGCTGCTCGAATTCTAGCCATGCAGAGACACCCTTTCTCCTCATCCCTCTGCCTCTGGATATGTTGTTCTCTCAGAGAAGGCTGTAAACCCTACCCTGATTTACCCAGCCTGACCTCTCCGCCAGGCCCGGCACCGATTCTCTCCACCCGGAAGACTTCTCTGGGGCTTGTGCTCACCCCAAGGCCCGAATGTATTCCGCTCCAGCTTACAGGGGACACTGGCAAGGTATCAGATGTGTAAAACTTGTCACACTCTTGGAAGCCACCTGCAGCATCTCCCTCCCCGGAACATAAGCTCCTCGAAGAACTTATCCTTTGACTGTGTGTCCCCAAGACTGTACCTGGCATAGGACAGATGCTCAGTAAAGCACTCTAAACTGAGTGAATGAACAATGAATGCTTTCAAAAGTCCTAAACCTTCTTTAACCCTGACCCAGCCCAGCCTCCTGAGGGTATAGAATGGAAAAGACTCTGCCTCCTCTAACATGGATGGGCCCAGTTCAGATCTGGAACTGGGACTATTAGATCTGGGAGGAAACGTAGGCCTCATGGTCACTAAATTCAATCCTTGGTTTTATAGTTGGGTCACAGGTCCTCCAGAAGGACTGACTCATCCAAATCTCATAAAAGCATATCGTAGGCTGTATCAGTGCTTACAAGAGCTTGCAGGGCTGGGGCGTGGCTTCTCAAAAGACTGCACATGCTCTGAATCAGATTTAGTGCTGGACACAGAAACTTACAAGACTGGCCTACAGTGGCTTCCCTGAGTCAAATGTACAAGAGTGTAAAAGATCAGTCTAAACACTCAAGATCCGAAGGGTCCAGCCGAAGGCGTGAAGCTCATGGCAATGTCCCCCATACAAGTCCACATCAGGAGGTCGAGTTATCCATGATGAATGACTGAGTGTTCTGCGCTGGGAGGTCTAAGGGTCAGTGCTAGAAGCTAGAGTCTTCGCCGAAAGCCAGGAGAAGCTCAAGGCAAAGGCAAGGACAGGAGTTCCTCCGAAGAGAACAGCCAAGCGCCCCCAAGGAAAACCAGCTGAAATCCTTCTCTCCCAATCACCTTTTTATACCATTCAGACAACAATCCTCCTTAAAGTGGGTCGTCCACACCCAGAGCCATGCTGACTCCATTCAGCGGGCTTCCCGCTCAAGTTGACAATCAGTTAACCGCCACGTCGACAGAGGCCCCTCCACATGATACTTTATATGGTCCTGGCCGTGGGAGGGGAGTGGGGTGGACAAAGCCCACCGAACCCTTGCAGGGCCTTCCACTCCTCACTCTGATGTCCTGTGACTGCCTCTGTCCCTTCGGGTTGTCATGTCAGAGGAGGGGCTGGGAGGCCCTCGGCGCTCCTGGTTGTCTCCCCACTCCAAGGAGGGAGGTGAAGCTGACTCAGAACCAAAGATCTCTCTGACACAAAGTGAGGAGCTCAGAAAACGAAAGTAATGAGAATCAGAGGCTTTACTTATAATATTGCCAAGGGGGAGGGCACTGCCAAACAGCGAACTACGCGACAGGGAGACGCTCAAGATGAGCTTCTCGCCCGGTGTCTTTGCCTTGTCCATACTTACAGGGGTCAGCTGATCTCTAAAAATAACCATTTCACTGATGGGCATAATTTAGGCCAATCAGGGTCTTAGCCTTTGTTTGTGGGGCAAGCTAAGGTTCAGGGGGTCTAGGGGCACATAGGAAATGCATGCAGAGGTCTCACAAAGGGCAACTTCTCTAAGTACATCATGCAGTGTAAGGATCTGGTCACCTTTATCATCTCCATCACAGTAGCCACCTGGGCCATGCCCTGTGCTGCCTGCTTCCCCCTAAATTCCCCTACAAATGGGACTGGATGAACAGGTGCCCTTTATCAGGCCCCAGAACAGAGGCTCCCAGAAGGCCAAAATTCTTTCTTACCCTAACTCACCACGTGATCAAAGGAAAAGTTACTTTTGTCTGCAAGCTACAGTTTCCCAATCATTAAAATGGGGGAAAGATTCTCTGCCTTATCACTTTCTGTGTTAGGAGAGGCGTCTTCTCTAGCAACACCTGCCACTCTGTGAAAACCATCTTCACAAGCTCATACCACCTGATATCAAGAACAGAGGGCAAGAGAAAGTGCAATCAGGGAGGTCAGGCTGGGAAACATAGCCTGTTTGTGTTCACTTTCTTACTTAAGTTAAAAATCCCTATGCCTGCAGAAATATGCACTTACCGCAAATGTGCAGCCCAATAAAAAATTTAAAAACCAAACCATCTGTGTAACCAATATCTGGATCAAAGAACCAGACCTCCCCAGATCCTCTGAAGCTTCCCTTGGGCTCCTTTCCAGGCACCACCACCCAAAGCCACTATATAGACTTCAAACTCCATAGATTTACATTGGCTCTTTTTGCACTTAATATAAATGGAAGCTTACACCCATACTTCTTTTGTGTCTGCCTCCTTTTGTACATCTTGCTTCTGTGATTCACCCATAATGTTGGTGTCATTGCAGAGGGGGCCCTTCTCATTGTAATGTAGCATTCCATTGTGTGAATACACCATAATTTATTTATCCATTCGACTATTGATGGGCTTCTGGGCAGCTTCCAGTTTGGAACTATTACAGATACTGTTAAAATAGCCTGTTTTTAAGGTTTTAAACAACCACTTTAGAAGGCATATGCTTAAAAATGGCTGGGAAGAAAATAATTATGCATTTATTCCCTCATTTAATAAACATCTATTAAGCATCCAGCGTATCCTGGAATAATCTTCTCCCTTTCTTTCCTAAATTAGGCCTTTATAGTCCAAGTGATATCCCATTTCTTCTAGAAAATATTTTATCATTGCTTCTCACCCACAGTAATGCTCCCTGTCCTCTGCAGACTCAAGGTAGGTCTTGCCAAGGACAGGAGACAGACACTGAGCCCACATGCTGGCCTTGTCCTGCTCCTTCTATGTGCTTATTTTCATGTAGGTGCTCCTGGAGAGTTGGTGATGGGTCTCATGTTTTTCTCCCTTCCACAATGGCATGAACAACATTAGGCACATTATAAAACTCAGCAAACAGACACTGGATTTAACTAGGTCTCTACTGTGGATGGGTAATGCAAATGGAGGCTCAGATCTAGAATGGTTTGGATCTAGAATGTCGCCCCAAAGCCCCATATGTTTAAAGGTAGGGCTGTGGAAGTGACTGGATCATGGGTGCAATATACTCAGCAGTGGAGTAATCTACTCATGTATTCCTAGCTGTATGTACATTTAGGAGTTAGGGTCCAGTTAGAAGAGACAGGTCACTGGCGGTGTGACTTAGAAGGATGTGTCTCCCTCCCTGGCTTCTCCTCTCTCTGCTTCCCACACAACAGGCCCTTCCATTATGCTTTTTTTGCATTTAAACCTGACAACCTTAGACTGAAACTTCTGAAACCGTGAGCCCAAATAAACCTCTCCTTCTTTAAGTTGTAGGGGTCGAGAATTGTGTCTCAAAGATGAGAAAGTGGCCAAGATAGCAGGAAGACTCTCTCCACTCACACTTCAAAGATAATGTCTATGCAAAACATGGAAAAGATTTAGCCAAACATGGGGGAAGCTCATGGACAACAGTGGATGGAGAAATGAACTGCATTAGCCTTGAAAGCCAAAATACCATTTGCAGATATGGTTTATCTTCACCTCAGTCTATATTCATTAATGCAAATAATCACAAACAGTTCGGTAGATACTGAAGTTTTGTAAAGTGTAAATTTCAACTCCATGGGTTGATAATCCTATTAGCTCCTCTCAAGGAGCTACAGAAAAGTCTTACAATAAGGTCTAACAGTGATACAAACTCCAGTGTCACCAGAATTTCAGACATGTTCACATTGCATTTTCATTTTCCCATAGGCTCCTACTAATCTCCAAATTCTGCCTAGCATGGTTGAAAAATATAATCTTTAAAGCCAGATTTAAAGTCAGACTTGGGATTGAATTTTCAACTCCTACTTATAACTGTGGCTTTGGAGAAATTACTCAATCTCTCTAACTTGAATTTCTTTTATTGGCAAATAATGATTATAACATTTCTTTATTTCAGTTATAAATTTTTCAGTTCTAAAATGTTCATTCAATTATGTTTTGTGATTTTTCTTTTGCTGAAGTTAATTCTGTATTTACATTCATTGTGAGCATATTTTTCTTTACATTCTTAAGCATAGATATAAGAACAGTTTATTTCACTGTCAGAGTTGCTTTAGAACAGTCTCAATTGATTATTTCCTATGGGTCAAGCTCTCCCATTTCTCCCTATGTCTAGTCAGTTGGGGTTGTATCCTGGATATTGTAAATGATATGTCAGAGAGACTTTGGACTCTGTATGCTACAATAAAGAATATTAGTATTTGTTTCAACAGTTAGCTTGGTTGAACTCTCGCTGCAAACTGTCATCCTTTCAGTGGATGGGCCCTGGAATTCAATTCCTTTAATCTCAGCTGGGCAACTTTGTTAGCCAGTTCCTTAGCAGAGTTTCTACACAGAATCTAAGGCTTCTCTTTCTGGTTTTCTCCTTTCTAGATTTTCTTTTATACTTTCCAAGTGCCACAACATCCTTCAAATTTATTCTCTGGTTAATCAGAGCTGCTTAGCTGGGATCAGACGCAGAAACTCCTAGACCCCTTCTCTGAAGAGCAGAGCTGTGTGGAGGGTTATAACAGATAAGCCTGGACGGAGCTAGTGCTAGATGCTAAATAAAGTTGCCTATCCATACTGTCCTTCCAGACCTCAGTTTCTGTGCCTGAAATCATCCTTCCATAAATTTGGAGTGATTTGTTGTTCTTGAAGCCCTTCCAATTGCATCATATTATTCCACCCTTACAAAAATACCTGAGGGATTTTCAGTGTAGTCATCTTTTTCTCTCTTTAAAGATGAGAAAACTAAGTTTCCCAGGAGTCATGGGACTTGCCCAAGGCCACGCAGTTAATCCACAGCAAAGGCAAGACCAGACCCTGTGCTTCCTGATGTCTCTGTTTGCCAACATCTGCTGGCATTAAGCTTGAGCAAAGCCAATGTATTAGAAGCCCTGGTAGGCAGCACAGAGGGCTTCCACCCCGTACTCTCTGTCCTTATCTGCAGGGGAGCATACCTACAATATGTCTTTCTGGGCATATCCCTGGCCCAGATGTGAAAGTCCTGCAGCCTGCAGAGTCAAGAGCTGAAAGATCAGAACACATTAGTGAGTTTGGGCCAAGGTGCCCCCCAGGGCCCCTACATTTATCATGAGCCCAGGCAGGAGCAATGTGTTATCATGACATCACCATTGCCTTCCAATTTATGTGCCTTGGGAGATGAAAACTGGTTTCCCAAACTGGGAAAAATACCTATTTAGCCAGCTTTATAAGATAGTGAGATGATGTGCAGGGATATGTAAGAGTCTTTGTAAATCCAACAGTGTGTGCCTATAGGACAGAACCACCATGACTCTGAGCCTTTAGCCTCTCAGAGCAACACAGACTCCTCCCTGGCTGCAGCACACTGACAGGCATTCTATGCAAGAGCAAGTTCAACAGCAGAGCTTGGAGTCTGACCACATTGCCTTCCAATCTCTGCTGCTCCACTTTCTAACAATGCACCTCAGGGTAAATTACTCCACTTCTCTGAACCTCCGTTTCCTTACCTGAAAAATGAGAATAATAATTATAACAGTAGGAAGAGTAAATAAATCATAAGGTTATTATGAGGATTAAATGTGATTATATATGTTAAGTGCTTTACATAGTGTCTGGCATATGGTAAGTATTCAATAAATAATAGCTAGTAATAAAGATGGCAAATGTTACCTGTGGGTGCTCTTCTCAGCAGAGGTTCTGGGTAGACTGCCTATCGGCATGGAAAGACCGGACTGTCATGCACAGGGTGGCCCGTGACCTGTTGTGCAACCTCTGACCCCAGGGAATATGCGCCCATTTCTGGACCTCAGTTCCTCCTCTCAAACATCCATAAGTTAGATTAGAGCAGACCCTTCAGGTTGCACATGTGGCCGCTGAGCTGATCCTAGGTCCTCTTAGGCAAGGAGGAGGTTCAGGGAGGAAGGAGGGATTGGTAATCTCAGCTCCAGGCAGAGGCCTGCAGGGACAGGAAGGCGGCCAGACTGTGCTGAACCCAGGAAATGTGGGCTGCAGGAAACCCCAAGAGGGGATAGATTTTCCACATGGAAGCGAGAAAGGGCATGATTGAAGGAACACAGAGCCAACCCCAGCCAGGCTAAGGGACCAGAAGCTCCCAGAGTGGAAGTTGGGATTTCAGCCACAAATCAAACCTACTCAGGCCTCCACCCAAAGCCTCCTTCCCCCACCTCTTCTGATGGGAACAGGTTTCAGTTCCATCCTGAAGTGAGCTCATTCCTGGGCCTGGCCCAGCAAGGCCTTGCCTACCACTTCCCATTCCTCCCTCACCCTCTACATCCTCCAGCTAGTGATGGTAGTCAGAGGGGAGCTGCAGTCTGATTTTGCCCTTCCCTGCTCTGAGACCCTGGATACATCACTCTAACCCTTCCCACTCAGTCACAGTGTTGCCACGGAGGCCTGAGAATGTCATGTCACTCGCTCATGCAGTTCTTCCTTTTATCCAAGGACAAATGGCATCTACTTTGGACCAAGCCTTGGCTAGAGCAGAGCTTTTCAAAGTTAATGGAAGACCTTGTTCAAATGCAGGCATTGATTTGCTAGGTTTTGCTGAGGCCTGAAAATCTGAAATTCTAACAAGGTCTTCAGGGCTGCTGAAGCTGGTGGACTGCGTACCACACACAGATTCTAGGATGACCATTCTGACCCAGGCAGGCCCTGGCCCTCTTGGAGTTCAGAGTCTAGTGGGCAATATGGAAGGAAGAAATTGCACACTCAGTAGATGCTAGTACCACACTCATAAGAGTGGTGGACTTGGGGGTTATGGAAGGAAAAGAGAGGCACCTACACCAGCCTTCCCAGAAAAGATGAGCTGTGGAGGAAGAAGTCAGGTCAAGGGGGAAGGGTAGTAAGAGGCAAGATGGTGGGTCAGAGACAGCCTGTGGAAGGGCCCTCGGGCCAGCACTAGACAGGCTGGAAGAGTTTGTCCAGCCAAACTGAGGAGCTACAGAGGAGCAAGGGAACAGGAAACTGCAAAGGCTAGCAGGAGCCGGATGATGATGGGCTCAGCCACACCTCTGAGCTTGACTGGGTAGGTGGCAAGGGGCCTTTAAAAACTTGGAGCAAAGAAGTGATGCAGTCAGATTTGGGAGTTTGAAAAACTCCCTCGGGCTGCTTCAGTGGCCCTCCAGGCTCGCCCCAGCTGGACCTCTGCCAGCAAAGACAAAAGCAACCTACACGTTCCCGTTCCCCCTTCTCTGCTTCCTGCTGTGCCTCAAGGGCATCACCCCTGCCACAGCCACAACATGTGCACCAGCCTAAGAGCTGCATGCTGGCAGCCAAGAATGACCCAAAGGCCCCAAGTGCTGCCCCTAGCCTATCCAAGTACACAGGGCCTCAGAAGTCAGCCTAGACCTCAGAAAGAAACAGAAAAAGAAGGACCAGTCATTTCAATGGCACATGCCTGCCCCAGGCCTTCCAAGCTCAAAAAAATAAAAGTTCCTCAGCTGGAACTCCAAAGGACTCTGTGAGACTTTCACCTACTGAATGAAGGCATCTGGGGCACATTGCAAGATAGAGGAAGGGACAGAGTTGAGGGCAAGAGAGTAGTGAGACACCAGAACTTGGACTATCAGGGAGACTTGAGAACCTTCTGAGAGGCCAAGCTGCTTCACAGCCAACCCCCATTGGGTACCCAGAGCACCTGAGCTGGAAGGGCAGAAGCAACTGCCCTTGGACTAGGATCCACTTCTGCAGTCCCACTTCTGGGTTGCTCTTGGCATGAGGAATGGCAGTCAAGGAGGCTACTGAGTCATGCATGTGATTTGTTGTGTCTCTTGCATGACAGGGGAGTTGAGATAAATGATGCCAACGTGAATGCATCCCATTCAGGGATTCTGTGAAAAGTCTCAGACCCTGCATGCTCTGTCCCATGGGGAAAGCGCATCCTTTATCCTTCAGCATAGCTGTCCTGGTCTTGGCCTCTGGCCAGTGTGTGAGTCTTGGGCTGTACCCACAGGTATGTGGTCTCTTCCCTGGTACAAGAGCTGGTCCGGGCAGTGAGGGGAGCAGCAAGAACATTGCGTGTGAAGCCAGATGACTGATTCCTGGCTCTGCCGTTTGCCTGTCCCACCATGTCGAGTGAGCTCTCAGAGTCTCTGAACCTCACTTTCTCCATCTGTCACATGCAGATAAGACTTCTGTCTCCTTCAGCGGAGGCTGTGGGTATGCTGGGCACTGAGAACATGGGGCACGCTAAGCAGACTTGCAAAAGAATCACATTGTTTTCCAGGTCTTCTGGTCTGGATGCCTGGCAGCCCCACTGTAGGCGTGTTGGTCCATCTGGGCCAAGGCTGCACCATGCCAAGCCCTAAATTCCCAGTTTCTTTTCACACATTCTATTAAGTAGAGGGGAGAACATCGACATTAAAGCCAAGAGTTGCCCTTTCTTCAAATCCCAGCTGTCATACTGAATAGGTGACCTTAGACAATTCACCCTTCCTTCCTAAGCCTGTTCAAACTGGAAACACCCACTTGTGGAATGGTTGTATTAAATGAGGCATCATCAGCAAAATACTTGGCACACAGTAGGCACTCAGCAAACTTCCGTTCCTTCCCCAGGACAATGTATTAACTATTTATAAATCCGTGTTTCTGTCAGAAAGCATCACCCTGGCAGAAACTAAACCTGACCCAGAAGCAAGAAAGTGCCCTCCCACTCCGATCTAGTTCATTGTTGGCTAAAGGACCTTCTGCCTCACATCTCACCTTGTCCTCCTCCCACTCACATCCCTGTGGTTATCTAGTCAATCACCAGATGGTAAGTGACCCCCACGGTGTGAGCAAGGGAGAAGATGGGAGTGTGGGAAGGCAGATGTGGGCAACATATACTCAAGGCTGACAATCTATGTGGGTCATGACTCAGACACACATCAACTCAATCATGAGATGAGAGTCAGCTGAGGGCTTGGCACCCCTGTCCGGTACCAGGCCTGTGGCAGAAGCAGGGGACTCTCTCTGAGGACTGCAAGACATCACCAAGGGTGTAAAATACACCTGGCAACATCAGCCTTGGGGCAAGAAGCCTCCTAATGGTCAGTGTCAGTGAGGCTGAGGGAGACCCCATCCTCGCACTGGGGAGTGTGATGTCAAGCTAAGCTGCGTTTGTTTGTTGGGAGCCACTGGCTAGTTGTCCTTGCCCGCAGGTCTGAAGGACAAATGGGTATCAGGCTATTTCAGAGTTGTTTGGGTAAAAACCACCAGATCTGGGTTTGAGTCTCACTTCTGGGACATTGCTGTAAGCCCTTGGGCAAACTAAGCCACCTCCCTGACCTCTCCTTTTCCTCTTAGACCGAATGGACAAGGAATGCCCTGTTTGTTCCCCAGAATCCCAGGAGTATCAAATGAAAGGACGCTGGGACTCACACTGAACCTGGGAGCCTTTGTAACTGGAGTGGAGAAACTGGTTAGATCATTCTCAGCGTGGCTGCATGGCACCCTCTCCCCCCAGGAGACCAGAGGAAGGGCGGACCCAGCTGCTGGGGATCCAGTGAAGGTCAGGGGACAACAGGGCCTGGTTCACAGCCACAGTTCACGGCTGGAGCCATGGTTTCCTGCAGACAAGTGCCACAGACCTGAGCCCTGTTCTGGAGGCACCCACTCTCTCAGCAGACACAAAGTGACCTCCAAACCCCTACCCAGAATGAACTAGCTCTGTTTTCACCCACCTGCCAGTCCCCAAGTAGCTCTCCCCTTCCCACTTTAACTCCGCTGTCATGAACATGCCCCCACCCCAAATGCTGAGCTCCACTCCGGCCCCTGGGGTACCCAAGTGGCGTGGCCTGACCCAACCCTTGGGGGACCCAGCTGCCTCCTCCCCTCAGGACCCTCCCCAAGATGACACTCAGTGTTCCCCTCCTCACCTGCTGGATAATTAAGCACCCTTGTCCTCAGTCCCCTTCCTAATTATTCATTGTGAGTCAGTAGTGGGTGATTGGACAGAATTGCAGAACCTTGACAGCTCCAAACTGGCCTTCCAGGCCTTTCCCTGGGGCTTAGCAGCCTCCTGTCCTGTTGCTCCCAGCCAAGGTGTCGGCCAGGATTCCTCTTCCTCATAGTCACAGTTGACAGCTGTGCCTCCTCCTCCCCTCTTCCTGCAGGACAGACCAGGGACCATATGTTAGCCAGCTCTAGACCCCCTTTCTTTATCCTTTCCCTGGCAAATACTAGGTGTTCAAAAAACATTTGCTCAGGGAATGAATGAATGATGGCATTTCACAGATAAATGTATCTTATTTCACCCCAATATTTTGGTAGTCAAAATATTTGACAAACAGTGCTAGAGTG
The DNA here is from genome assembly GCF_000247695.1 of Heterocephalus glaber. The sequence continues at coordinate 2,316,567 of NW_004624875.1, forward strand.
GGGCCCTGAGGCAGGAGCTGAAGGAAAGGATCTTTGGCAGAACTCTGGGAAGTTACTCTTCAGTGGCAGAGATGGAAGACCTTCAGTATTTCCACCCCACTCTGGTGCATCAAGCTGCAGAGAAGGCCTGAGTCAATGTGTTACTGTACCTCCAGGCTACTCTGGATCTGGCCTCCACTTGCCCTGCCCCCTCCTCCCTTTCTGCCCTCCACTCCTCTATAATGAAGCTGGGAGGGTTATTTCCTGAGAAACACCCTGGGGAGCCACCCTAGGGCTGGTAGGAAGAGGATAGTCCTACCTGTGCAAGTTGCAGTCAGGACCCGGACAGCTGCCCGGGAGGAAGGGGCAGGAGTTCCACCAGTAGTGACACCAGGCCATCCCATGTGGGTCCCAGGCAGCTCAGCCACTGAAGATCTGGGGCCCCGCATCAGAATGCAGAGGGGCAGCTGGTGGAAGCAGGGTGATAACCCCCTAGTCGTTTGCCCAAGGAGTCAGGACTTTAGAAGATAGTCCCACCCTGACCCTGAGCTACTGTGTAGCCTTGAACTAGTTGTTTGCTCTAGGCTTTGGTTTTACCAAGTGGAAGAAAAATCTATCCAGATCAATAAGCCAGAAGCCAGGAAGACTGATCTTCTGACTTGGTTGGCCAAAGCCAAAGAGACGATCTGGCTTTGACTCTTAGCACAGTCTGTTCCCAATGTTAATCTAGCTTTTTTGACGAGAGCAGGTCACGCACAGGGAAAAATGTCTTTTCAGACAACATGTTATTGACTCCAGTCTCAACAAACAGATGAGGCCCCCCCTCACCTTCCCCACTTTAGGGGTGGAGAAACAAAAGGGACCCGTGAGAACACCCCAGGGTTTCACACTAGTCCCTGGCCCCCGGTCTGCCCTCTCCTTCCATGATACAGAAGCCAGTACCAAAGAGAAGGGGCTTTGCTGCTTCCCTGTCCTTTCTCCCTCCATCCAGCCCTGCTCCACCTCCACATGCTTCCACTCTCCTGGGTGCCTCTGCTGGGCCCTGAGAAACAGGACATGTGTGGTGCAGGCTTCCTGGCAGCAGAAGTGATGTGGAAGTGGTCCTCCAACCTGATTTAGAGGATGGACCAGTTGGTAAGCTTGGAACCAGTGGCCTGAGGTGTCAGGAGGTGAGCAGAGGTGACAGCAAGCATGAAACTTCAGAAACGGACATGCATGCTGAAACTTCTGAGGTCTCCCTTACATTCCTTGGGCCCAGACTGAGCACACGTGGGACCAAGTGACAAGTGCTTGGAGAGATCTGGACAGGCAGTAAGGAGCTGATCCCACCATGGGCAGAATGGCCCTTCCTGAGCAGGCTGGCAGAGCCCAGTGGGGCTGCTCATTTGGGCAAGCCACACCTCTCCCTGATATTGGGCTAAGGGGCAAGAGCAGGTCTCAGAGGTATGACTGAGGGAGACCAAACCCTTCAAAGGACTTTGAGTCCCCTGACATGGGATAAGATTGCTCTGGAGCCTGAGGCTGAGTGGACCCCCAGGTAGATAGGTTAGGGAAAGTAGAGGTGTCACTTCAAGAACATAATGGTCAAGATACATTTTTATTTTAAAAATCAACATACTGGGTGAGGTAGTACGAGTCTGTAATCTTAGCTACTTGGAAGACTGAGGCAGGAGGATTGTGAGAGTTTGGGGCCAGTCTGGGAAACTTCCCAAGACCCTGTCACAAAAAATTAAAACTATAAAGGGCTGAGGATATATAGCTGAGTGGTAGAGGGCCTCTGGGTTTGACCCCTTGGTGCCACCAAAAAAATCAAAGGAAGATGAAGATGAAAAAGGAGAGAGTAAGAGAGAGAGGAGGAGGAGGAAGAAGAGAGGGACGGATGGAGGGAAGGAGGAACGAGCAAAAGAAAGACGACACCCTCACCACTAAGGCCACGCATAGGAGTTGTGACTTGAATGCCCAGGAGGTCCTCTAGTGTGTACCGTCGCCTGCTCCTCTGTCACACTGCCAAAATCTCACTCTACTCCTTGGAAAGGCTCTTCCCCTTTAAAGGTGTTCCTCTTCAGCAGGGCTGGTGCCTTAAGCCCTGATTACAGTCAGAGTAGCCCAGCTGCACACCTGCAGGCAAAGCCCCAGGGACCCTGAGCTGGCAGTGCGGGCATGGCAGGAAGAGAGAGAAAAGAGAATGGAGAAGAGCAGGGCCCCTCAAGGCTCTGTTTGCTCCTCACAGCAACTCTGCAAGCTAGGAATTATTTTATTTACTTTACAGCCAAGAAAAATGAAGTGCAGAAAGGTGAACAGGTTTCCTAAGATCGCATTAGTGAAGATCGAGTTGTCTTTTTCATGTGAGCTATCACCTAAGAGATTTCAGGTTTTGATTCCTCGTAAGGCAATCAATGCACACAGTCCCACTATGGAGGGTTTGTTTTTCTTTAGATCTTTTCTAGTCATGCCCACATCTAATTCTACAAGAAGTTTTTAGCAGTCTTCCCAAAGCATAAATTAATTACCATAGAAACATAACTTTTCTGCACTCATTTAATTGGCGTATGTTATATTCAATTAAATTACCTATTTACAGTGACAAATGCATCGGACATGAACAGGTTTGGGAATGTGCATGCTGTGACACACATGGGCAAAGGAGATAGGACCATCTGGTCACCCAGCATTCCCAGGCCAAGGGTATAGTGCAGTGTCTGGCAGAGGGAGGACAAGGATCAGCTGATCTGGTCAAGAAGGTGAGTAAAGAGTCTCTTGGTGGGCAGATTTTAATCTCGACTTGTCTGACTCCAAAGTTCTGTTCTTTCCACCAAACTACACAACCCCATATTGCCAGCTGCATGCTTTTGCCAGCCCTCTGGGTATCTGAACTCTTAGGAGTGGCTTTTCAGTTATTGGTAAGTGGTTCCCCTCCACCCTCGGCTTCCCCTGTCTTTACCCTATCATCTCTTCAAATTCCTCTCCCAAGAAAGAGGTGACCCTCAGTGGGGACAATGAAGACTAGAGAGGCTTAGGACTGCTGGGCAGAGCTGCAGTTCCTGGGCCAGTTCTTCCAAGCAGGGCTTCCCCCCTCTCCCTACCCAGGCTGACAGCAAACTGCCCCTGTACCCTGAGCCACTCCAGAGCTCACTGTCCTCATCTGCCAGTGGGAGAATCAATCCTACCTGACAATAGATCCATGAGAATAGCAGGAATGGCACAGAGCTGGGCCCAAAGGAAATGCTTCAAGATGATGATGATTCTCTCCTCCTCCCATGCCTCTCCATCTTCTTCAGAGAAAAAGACATCTAGACTCAGGGTGGGAAGGAATGTTGGAGAAGAGCATTCAGAACAATGCTTCCAGACAATGTTGGCTCCTTCCATCAGATGGAAATGAGTGGTTTGAGAAAATGGGTTCATCAAGGAAACTTGAGAAACGCCTGGTCAGACAAAGCTCACCAAATGTCTGTGTGTGGCGGTGGAAGGCTCCAGAGCCGTAGCTACATTGGAGAGAGGAGGGTGCGTTCTCCCCAGCTGCTGCTTCCCGGGACAGCTTGCTGGCATGGTCTTCTTAGGAACCCTCTTCATAAAGCCCCTATGTGGCCTACTGCTGCCATCTTACTGAAGATGAAAGCAGGATGAGGAGCTGAAAAGGGGAGGAACGGGCCCAAAGGCTCCAAGTCCAAATGGGAAGTGTGTCCCCAGGGTGCTCATTCCACGCTGTTTCCCCTCCTGCATCCTCTCCGACCTGAAGCCTCATCTGTCCCTGAAGCTGTGCAAAGAGGGAGACCAGGAAGAGCAAGAGTGGGCAGGGTGAGTATCTGCAGACTGCCCAGTCCCAAAGGCTGGGAATCTCCAGGAACCAAGTCGGTGTCTTCTTGTGACAAGCCCCAGGCCCAAAAGCAGAGTCCTTCGGGGCCCTATGCATCCATTCTGCTCAAAGGCAGCCCTGCTCATGGTAGCAGAGAGAGCTGTGACTGGTTGGCTTCTAACAGCATTTTTGGTAGTCAGCTGGTTGGCAGAGGAGGAGGATGAAGAGGAGAAAGAATAAGAGGAGAGGGAGAAAGAGAAGGAGGAGGAGGAAGAAGAGAAGCCGGAGGAGAAGGAGGGCTGAGGTCCAGTTTTTGAGGGCTTCCTGACAAAGCACCTTCAGCCCCTGTCTGTCTGACTCCCTGAACTGTGGCTCCCCAGGGTGGAGACAAGAAGTGGCCGCCAGTTGCCACTGGGCAGGGATGCCAAGTTGGCAAAGCCAGCATCAGCTCACCCCATTGCCCACTCACCTCTGCATGCAGGGCTGCTCCCACCTCAGCCCTGCCCCTGCACCCCAGTCTCTAGCCTGAGCGTGTCAAGTGGTCCCTTGGGTCTCCTTGCCTCCAGCACCCTCGCCCCACCCCTCTAGAGCCTCTTCCCTGGGACCGCATCAGTACTCCCTAATGGGCCACAGCCACAGCCACAGCAGGTCCCAGGCTGTCATGCCCGGGGCCCCCAGCCACACACCCCACACCCACCTTCCCATCTCGCTTGGGCCAAACCTGCCCTTTGCAAAGGATCTGATTGTTGCCAACACTTTGGGCCAACAGCTGCCATAGCTTTCAAAAGGGAATGCCTAGTCTGCTGACATTCCCGTCACCTCTGACCCAGGAGGGAAGCTGGGTGGCCTGCCATCCAAGGAAGCTTGAGAAGTTTCCTCTATTCTGCCCCTTCAAGAAAGCTGCCTTGCCCCTCCCAGCTCAGGGCTGTCTTCTGTGCTCCTGGAGCCCCGGCTTCGCCATCAAATCAGTTGCCACATTATTAGAATTGTTGATGTTTGTCTATCTCCTCCACTTGGCTGGGATCTCCAGGGCTGCAGCTAAGCCTCCTGCAACCTTACATCCCCAGCACTTCATGTGCAGGGCCACTGAGCAGGTGGCTGGCATCCCACGTACTGTTGTTGTTAGAACATCTTGATCAAAGGAGAGAGTGTATCTTTTTCAAATAACCTATGGACAGCCAGGGGATGGGTAAAAATAAATCTCTCCAAAGGCCACAGAGGATGAGAGCTGTGTGGTCAGAAAGGCCTGGCAGGCCAAGGCAGGACAGCACTGGCTAGACAAGCTGGTCTGAGACTCTGAAACTCCGTGTTCCAATTCACTTTGGCAACCCCTGGCTGCTTGTCATGCCAGGGAAGTTATTGACATTGAAATTGAAATTGAAATTGAGTTAGGAGAGGGGAGGGAGGCCTGCGGGAGCCATGCAAATCAGGGTGAGGGAGAATGGAGACATTCCTATTCTTGGGAGCCCTTTATTACCCCATGTTCCCTGCTCCTGATTATTCATAACCTGTTGCCATAAATTAGCCTTTCCTCTCTCCCCAGCACAACTGCCACGGATAGGCCAGGAGGTCACTGATTCCAAACTCCTTCCTAATAATGGCTCTGTTTGGGGGCATCTACTATGTGCCAGGCAGTGTGCAAAATGCTTTACATGGATTACCTACAGAGGACATCACATAAATGTCTGCTCCACTCAACCTCTCCAGTCTGACTCCCACAGCAACCCTGACAGGTGGGTGGCCAGCCCATAATTGAACGACTTCAGTGACAGGGAGATCACTACCTTCCTAACAGTCCATTTTGTTTGTTGGACAGCTCCATTGTTACACAGGTTCTTCCTGAACCGAAATGTACCTCTCCATCGGTTGCCATGGGTACTGTTCCTCCTCCTCTCCTCCCCTCCCCCCAAAGCCTCCTCAGGGACACTTCTGTCTGTGGTCAGGAATGCAGACAGGGAGCACTTCATTGTGGCAGGGATGGTGCCCAGGTGCTCCCCTGAGGTCGGGGAGACCTGGAGTGACCCTGCCTCAAAGGGGACAACCCAGCTGTCAACCCTCTGCGTGGGCACGTGTTCTGTCCCCTATATGTGTTCTCCTGTCTGTCACTCTCTCATTCTCATTTGTCACCTCCCTGTCACTCACACATCATAAGATGGAGCCCAGATGCAAGAAAATCAGCCGCAGTCAGAGCAATGGAAAGGCAGGGTATCAGGCTGGCTTCAGCAAAAATGCAGGCAGCAGGCAGGGATCAAGCCTTACTGTTTGTCCCGTTAGGACAGATAGGCAGACACTTGGGACAGAAAGACAGAGTCAGGCCTTAGGTAAGAAAGAAGCCAGGCAGATAAGCAGTCTTGTGCCTCTGAGGATCCAGGCTGCCTGCATTCCTAGGAGACTCTAAACCCTGACCACGCCCACTTCCCCACCCCACTGAACAGCCTGAATCTCCACATTCCCCTCAAGTATCCCCTATATCCCCAGTCTTATGAGCCACTCACCACAGAGCCAAGGAAGGAGCCAGAAAGGAGGTCTACATCTCCTTCTGGAAACTACCACAGACTGGCCACTGGGGGCATATTCTTTAAGAGTGGGGGGTGGGGGACATGAGAGAGATGGGTATGTATTATTTGGGAATGGAATGTCAGAGAAGTAAAATGATGTATCCAAAGCCCTTCAACTAATAAGGGGAAGGGGTGAGATTTGAACCGTGACCCAAGAGACTTCGGGGTTCACATGCTTCTCTCCACTCCCAGAGCCATCTCCAGAGGACATACAGACCTCATCTGGCTCTATGAACTCAGATTCCCTCAGTTTTTCAGGAGGATGAGGTAGTTGTGAGAAGACTGAATGATTTATGTCCTGAAGGAAGTTCCCACTGGAGGAGGCTGTGAATTGGTCCAGAAATAGCAGATGATGTCAGCTAGGGCATCCCCCTCCCTGGGCCCTTGGCATCATCCTCATGGGACTGTCATCAGAATGGATGCACTAACAATTACAGAGATTGGATTTGACCTTCCCTGGCTGGGCCAGCTCACACGTCATTCCTGCTACTCAGGGAACACCTGTCTGTTTGACCAGATGCCTCGTCATCACATATTCCTCCTCTCCTTCCAAAGCTTGGACACAGGAGGCAATCTCATATTCCAGACATGCTGGGCACATCACCTGGCACCACTTGGTCCTATCCTGAGCCGCTGGCCAGCCCTGGGCCTCCTCACACGTCACACTTCCAAGTCTGCTTTTCATCTTTCCCCGGTGCAGCACACCCTGATTCATTTCTGTCATGTATGGCCTCACCTCTGGCTCAGACTCAGCGCTGGACACTTAGACCCATCCCTCCTGCTTGACCTTGACTTAGATTTTTTCTCTGGCTGAGCTGTCATTGTGTTTGAGATAAAGACAGCCATGTGCTAGAGCCAGCTCCTACTGGCTCACAAGATCCGATTCTGCACATCTTTTCTAGCTCTGTGTTCAGTGATTTGAATCAGTCATGGCGGGAGTGTTTACACCAGTGAAATTGGCAAACACTATGAGCCAGCACTCGGGTTCTGCAGAGAGCAGTTGTTGAGCATCCCACCTCTGGACAGGGGGTTTGCCCACCTGACACTGACCATGGTACTCCACACTGCAGCAGAAAGGATGATGGCCTTCCTATTCTCCCAACCCCACCATCAGAGCTCAGATCAAACTACCTGACCCCATTCTACATGGAGAGGAATTGAAGCTAGAGAGGATCTGCCCCAAGCTCCTTTAGTGGGTAAAGGGGCAGGCCCAGGACTGGATTCTGAAGCCTGGGATGTCACCCTAATGACAAAATGTTCTCACTCCCTCTAGGCTACCCGCAGAGCAGGTAGGGCCTCCCCTGTGGTCAGGTCTCAGAAATGGCAAGCTCAATGTGGCTTAGACTCAGGGGGATGACTTGGGTGAGCGGAGCTGGCAGAGCACAAGGGAAGCCTTGGCATGGCGGGGAGGGGTCCTCTTCTGTGCCGTAGTCAGGAACAAGGTCTCCAGCCTGCATCCTCACAGCCCTCTGCTGAGGTAGCACTAGCAAGGACAGCGTCACCCCTCCTGGTCCAAGCAGTGTGTGATTCCGAGTGCAAGGACAGAAGAGGGAGAGGGCTATGGGCTCCAATGAGATGAATGAAGCCATCACATGGTGTTCTACGTGCAGTATCCAGCGCATTAGACGGGGTGCTGGCAGGAGACCCATGGGAGAAATTAAGGCAGAGAGAGTCTGGACTTCAGGGCTGTGGCAAGGTCTGCCTGTGTGACTTCTCTCCGCAGCCTAGGAGCAGGATTGCACACACACACACACACACACACACACACACACACACACAGCCTCACACATGCAGAACAAGAGCTGCAGAACTCCTGGCCAGGCATGCATACCCTTCACCATAAGGCGAACACCACACCCTGTGGCACCATCTCAGACACCACATCAACATGTCAACATCTTCACCCAAATGTGTGCACTGGGAGGCAGAAGAGCTTCCTTGGGGGTGTGCACACACCTGCACACTTGAAGAAACTTCTGCTCTTCACTGCTCCATGGAGCAACCAAATGGAAGCTGCCATTACCTCCCGCTTTCTGCTACAAGCCCCTCCTTGGCCTCCTGGCTTCCATCTCTTCCCCTGCAGTCCACCCTTCATATTCAAGCACCTGAAACTTTATTCTGAGCTTGATCTTTCCCCACACAGAACTCTCATTTTCCTACGGGGAATGATTTCCTTCAGTAGCATCAGCCTCCACCACTAAGTGACCTCCTGGCATACAAAGCCCTGTGACATGTAGTCCCTCGACTGCCCAAGCCCCTCACCACTCACCACACCTGCAATGCACTTCCTTCCCTTCCTCCAGCCCCAAAAGGTAAGCCTCTGCATGCCATGAAGCTGGCTTTTCAAGGATGCTGCAGATGCATCCTGGACACAGGTGGGCTCTCATGGCTACGAGCAAGCCCATCATCTGCTCTGCCCTTTCTGAAGGACCTTGGCTGTGGCTTGCTTGCCTGAGAAAGATAGGTGACTGTGCCTCCCCCTTTCTGGTGTATGACAAGCCTCCCATGCTCATTTTTCTGTCTGTCTTGGATGCAGGCACACAGTAGAACCACAAGAAAGTCTGGTAGCTGGGTTGGATCATGGCCCTTCCTCATTGACTTCCTCCCTTGCCTTCCTTCTTGTTTCCTAGTTTTGATGAGTCTGGATCCCACTGCTAGACAAGGTTCTCTGGGAGCAACTCCTCCAGCCCACCCTGTGCCGGGAAGATTTGGGAAAGTCTCTCAGTTCCCTCAGCCCTACTGCCTAGGAGTAATCCTCGGGGGAGAGCACTTGGGCTATCTGGGCTGGCATAGCACAAGACAAGCCTTGGCGTGCTGGGGAGAGGTCCTCTTCCATGCTGCAGCTAGGAACAGGGGCTGCAGCCTTCACCCTCACATCCCTTGGCTAAGGGAGCACTAGCAAGGATGCCACTGTTCCCAGGAGTCACTGAGTCCAGCCCTTCTGTGTTCAAGCATATATTGGTCACTAGCAAATATCAGAGATAAATAGACTCGGCCACCTAGCCCCAAATACCTGGGGGCCTTTGTTGTTGGAACACTCTTCCTCATGCTTGCTTCCCAAAAAGAGTGAGACAGGGGCTTTAGCTGATCTCTTGCCTCATCGAGTCTCAGACTCCTATGCCCCTCCAGGAATGTCTTCAGGGATAAGGAGCTCTCTCCCTGCAAGGCTGGATGTCCCCAGTGCTAAAAAGCTCTCTCTGTCTCCTCACTCAGATCCAATTGACTGCTCCAACTCAGCCTTCTGAGGCCACAGCAGTCTCCAGCAAGCTCTGGAACAGGTCTCTGAATATTTGTATAGGAAGTCTAGGCCTGTTTGTTCACTCGACCATTCCCTACGTGGCACGGACTCTACTCACTGCTCCTTCTCTGAGCACATGCCCGTTTGTCACACGTTCCTGAAACACAGCTATGAGAGGCAGCTGGGCCAGTCGCCTGCTGCCCCTGCCACCCCTTGCCCGAGTGCTTCCTGGAGCCTCCAGCCCTCCCTGCCTGCCCGGCTCTTGCCAACATCTCTCTTTTTGCTCTATTTGTAAGTCACCCCCTTCAGCTCTGGGGTCTTTCCCACCCTCAAGGGAAGTACCCCAGGTTTGGGCTAAGGCCTGAGTCTCCCCATGAGCCCGGCTGCCTACTCTGTGCTACTGAGGCAGGGTGCATTGCCCCCTGAGTACATCTTCCTTTCTGAGTTGGGTGCAATATCCTTTCTTACTGAGGCCTGTGGGATGGATTAAAGCCCCAAGGCCCTGATGTTCATGGAGCCTCACCCCACCCACGGTCCCTCTCAGGACTGCTGGCCCTCTGTTGGGTATCCCAGGGATGCCAGCTTCCCCCCAGCCCCACGCAAGATGAATTTAGCTGGTGTCTGTGCAGCCCTCTATCAAGGGCTCTGCTAAAAGCAAAATTCATAATGTCTAATGTCTTTCTTTCATCTGCTAATTTAATAATTCTGCTGAAAAAATGAGCTCGTTTGGCCTGCAATTTGCTTCCCAGAGGCCCTAACACCTTCTATTGCTCATGACTTCATTAGCTCTGAGACACGCGCATTCTCCACCCACCTCTTGTTTTTAAGAAAGCAAAGCTGGTTGTGATCGATGATAATGGTGCTGCTCCTCTTCCCTTCCCCTGCATCTCATGCCTCTGTTTCTGGAAGATCGGAGCAGGCGGGCTCTTCCTTGCCATCTGCTTCTCCTTGCTCTCCATGGCAGCTGAGGAAATGGACTTATGCCCATTGGGTCACAGCCTCAACAGGCAGGAGGATGCTTGTGTTCAAGTTACAGGTTCGGGTGGGTGTGAGGATGGCTTCCCCATAGATAGCAATATGATTTGCAGAAGTGAGTTTCCTGGGACCAGAGAGACACAGGCAGTGCCCCATCCATTCCTGCTGCTGTGACAGGTCACCTCTGCCAAGGCAATTCATAAAGAATGGAAATGTGTTTCTCTCAGTTCAGGAGGCCGGGCAGTCCAAGATCAAGGTGCTGCCAGGTCCCACGTCTGGTGAGGACCAGTTCTCTCTGCTTCCAAGATGCAGCCTCATTGTATCAGTCCTCCATTGTTTCACACAGTAGAAGGGATGAAAGGGTGGAACAAGGGCTTGCTGGTACATCCAGCCCTTTTATAAGGTCACTGATCCCTTCCGTGACAGCTCTACCCTCCATGACTTAATCACCTCCTAAGGGCCCCAGCTCTTAATACTGTCACAGTGGGGTTTGGTTCCAATATGCATTTTGGAGGGACACATGCATTCAGACCATAGCATGAAAGGTGGTCAAATATATCAGGGAGGCTTATAGACACTGCATTCCATTTTAAGTTTCGATTTTAAGAGCTATGACTTTTACCCCAGTCTGCTCCCCGAGCCACCTTCATGCCACACTCCATCCCTTCCTTGGCTCCAGCTTCACTCACCTCAGGCCACAAAATTTTTAATCTGGTGTCCATGGATCCTTAGAGGATTGATGAATGGGCTTCATGGAGTCATTGATCCTCATGAAATTGAAATCAAAATGTTCTCTATATGTGTATATATTAAATATCAAAGCTTTTATCAAATTCTCAAAGGGATCTCTAGACCAAAAGATTAAAAGCCAAAGCCATAAAGCAGTGGTAAGCAAACTTTTCTGTAAAGAGCCAGAAATGGCTTTACATGGGTCACAACTACTCAGTTCTGCTGATGCTGTGCAAAAACCTGTGAACAAATGGATTTGACAGGAATTTGATCAAACTTTCCTTACCCAGCAGGCAATGGCTAAGTTTGGCCCAAGGGCCATGGCTTATTAAGCCTAGTGAAGGAGGAAATTCTTGTTCTGAATGAGAAGCTACACTATGAAGCCCTCATTCTTTCATTTATTCATTTGCTTATGCATTCACCCCATTTATTATAGAAGCACATATTGACCTTTGCTGTGTGCTAGGTCTTATGCCAAGTACAACTGATAGAAAGAGAAAAAAGATACAGTCATGGCTCTCAAGGGCTCGACAGCTGAGTTGGAGAGACATGCAGAGAGACACTGTCAGCTGGGGTGATGAGCACTATGAGATAAGTTTCAACAAGGGAGAATAGCAGCTTAAAGTAGTCCACCAATAGGGGGAAAGGAGCCAGGATGGATGCTGCTAGGGTAGGAGATGTTGCATCTGGATCACAAGGAAGAGGAGGAATTTGCCAAGTGTGTAACCGGAATGGCACACCAAAAAGCAGCACATGGAAAGGCATTGGGCATCACCATGTTTGGAAAAATGTAAGAAAGGCCACTAGAGCTAGATTGCAAGTAGAGATTGAAAGGAAAGAAAGATGGAGAGGAAGACAGAGAAATATCAAGAAGGTCTTTTAAATTCAAGTTAAGAAGCTTGGACTCTATTCTGAGGGCAAATAGAATCATAAAAGGATTTGACCACAAACAGTGACTGGTCTTAGCGAAGTTGTAGCTCATATGTGAATATTCATGTACAGTTTCTCCCTTGCTTAGTACTCCAAGCCCTTTGATTTTCTTAATTCAGGCCAAATTGCACAAGGCCAAAAATTCCTCTAAATATTTCAAAAGTAAAATCTTCTTGCCCAAAGGTCCAATTTTCCTCTCCTCCCCAATCTCTCTTTCCTCTTTCTCTCTTCTCTCTTCTCTCTTCTCTCTCTCTCTCTGTCTCTCTCTCTCTCTCTCTCTCTCTCTCTCTCTCTCTCTCTCTCATTTTGATCTTTTATTGATTGGATTGGGGAGCTCAGGACACAACTGGCACA